>APFE030361304.1:8511-37451 GCA_000404065.3 Pinus taeda
TATTTTCCCTAAGTTTAGACTTAGGGACTCCATTAAAAATATTAATTATTTTAATATCTCCTGATTTGTTTAGAATCTACCCAAACTCTTTCTGGGTATTGGAGATCTCATATGCCCCAACCTCTCCACCAAATTTTGTGGCTAGAGCACATCCGATGCTACCCCTCTTAGCACTGTGCTCTAGCAATACTCCTCACTGAGTATTACTTTGATCATTCGGCATCGTTACCTGTGCTGATGCTAGGCCTTCCTACCCAACATCCTCTACACTGTTGCATCCTATACTGCTACCCATGGTTCTTCCACTACCACTGTTGCATCTGTACGACAGCTCCCTCTTCATCCATGTTGTTGATAGTCCTTTCTACCAGCACTGCATCCGCACTGCACCTCCTCTCATCATGTTGCATCGTGCTGCCCACTGCTACGCTGCAACTTAGTTAGTGAGAAGTAAGTAACTGATCTCCCAACTGACCTCCCTGTTGGGCTAGAAACACCCACTGATGTTGAAGCTCCCTCTGCCACTGACAAGTGCTCCCTCTCTCTGATATTTGTGCTGTTGCAACAACTCCCTGCATCTCGCACCGTTGCACACCTCTTTGTGCCTTCCTGCACTAGGGAAACACTCCTATGCCTCTCACACTGTTGCAGCCTACTAGCTCTACGTTGTCTTGGGACTCCTGCACTGTAACTCTCTCCGCAGCTACATCCGCATCCATCTCTACCCACCCAGCTAGTCCTGCTACTCCTCATCGGGGCTCCCATAGCAAGGTCTAATCCAAGAGGTTGGGTACTTCAAGGATCCTACCCCTCATCGCCTGTAGTCCATCTGACTACAACTCGATGTCTCCCCACTTCCTTTCAAGTGGTGTGTGTGCACTCATGGCACAGTCATCGTCTGTCAAAACTTCCTTCTCTGCCCGTGCTGGTGCTGCCTTGGTCTCAGAAGACTCTCCCTTACTGTTCTTCCCCGGACACTGGGTCGCATAGTGACCCAGCTCCCCACAATGGAAGCACTTGATCTTGCAGAGATCGTTCTTCTTCCACTTTTCCTGCTTTCCCTTAGATTCTAGGGCCACGTCCTCCTCCTCCTGCTCGACCTTGATCCCTTTGCTGCTGCTAACTGTCTTCGACTGTCGTCTGATCTCTTCCTGGAGAAGAGCTACCCACATCTTGTCCCAAGGTGGGAAAGTCCCTCTGCCCTAGGATACTCTGGACAAATACTTCCAATCTTCTGAGACAGCACTCAAGGTTGTCCTCACCATAAGCTCCTGATCCGGTGTCGCTCCTATAGCAGTCAATTGGTCTCAGATCTCATTCAATCCTCTAAGGAAGGTGTCAATCGATTGACCCTTCTTCATGTGATACGACCTCATCTGGTTCTCGAGCAGCATTCTTCTCTGCACAGAAGTATACTGGTACAACTTCTTGAGAGCCTCCCACATCTCAAATGTCATTTCCTTCTCGGCTATATGTGGTACCACATGATCCTTGACCCTGTCAAGGATAATGCACTTGGCCCTCGCCATCACCTCTTCGTACCTGTCATTATCATTGGGGTCAACTAGGACAACTATTACCTTCAATGCGAAGTTCTTGACACGATTATTGTCCAACATTGATAAGATTCTGGCCTTCCAGACTGCGATGTTCGATGCTCCGTCCAGTCTATCCTGGTCTCTTACCCCGTGTATTGCCATGACGCTCCTCTACTTCCCTCTTGGAAGTTCTCTGTTCGACTCCGCTGAGTCTCTACTTCCCGTCTGGAAGTTCTCTTCTGGACCCCCTCTGAGTCCTGATTTCCTTCCTAGAAATCCTTCTACTGCTTGTCGAGATGCCCCCTACTCTGGCCTTGCTCTGTCAGGTATTGTTCTAACTACAGTACCTCACCAGCTCCACTCTGCAATATTCCTACAGCGTTCTAGACCCTAGCAACCACCTCTCTGTGAACTGTGTCAACCCCTCTCTGCCTCACGTTGGGTCTGCATCACCCCATATGGGTCTGCGTTAGCCCTCTGGCCCTCTGCGTTGGCAACACTGGCCTTTCTAGGGCACTATGCATCTCCCAGCTTCCTCTGCGTGGCCCTGGCTGGCTCTACGTCACACTCCTTGGCTTCGACGTTGCTAGAAACAGCTTCTATCACCTCGGGATAGTTGTTTTCTGCCATTATTGCTCTGCTCAGCTGATGTCTTTTAGTCCTCCTGTGATCTGCAATCACGCTCTGATACCATGTTGAAGTTTCTAAGTTTATTTAGTTAGAAACCCTCCATGCACTTTTTCTGATTTATTCCTACCTACTTGTTATTTACTTAACAAGTTATTTACAATGTAAATACTGAAAATAAACACTAGTGCATACTCAACATATTACAGATCAGCAACTAAAAGAAACTGAAACAAACGCACCATATGACACCATTATTTTTGGACTAAAGTCCCTGAAAAACCCAATGCGGGAAAACCGGTGCAGCTATCTGAGGGTTTTCTTATTAAGCAATATCATAGTACAGTCTGGGTGCCGAAATTGGCCTACCCAACAGAGAATTTCCTTAGCAGTAACACCTCTTCGTTTCTAACAAATCTACTGGCTGAAACCCCGGATAATCCTTCTGATAGCTATTTAGCACCAATCTGCCCTAGAAACTTCAGCGTCTGCCCAATCTGGATTGCATCGACCTTTCCTAGCCCAGCGCTGGCCCTGCGTTAGCCCATCTTGGCCTACGTCAGCCCCAGAAAGCCCTGCATCAGCTACGCTGGCCCCTCTAGTGCTCTGTGCAACACTTAGCTGCCTCTGCGTGGCCCTGCGTGAGCACTAGCTACTCCTGTGTCTCTCTCTCTCGCTGCTCTGTTGTTATCCTGGCACTATCTCTGCCTCTCTGTCTCTCTGTACTTAATGCCCCTCAGCTACTCTCTCGATCACTAATTTGCATTTTATGGTACAATTTCCTCTCGAGAGTGGCCAAATATGCATTTTTTTTTGCTTTTAGCTGCATCAACCTTCAGGGCATTATTCCAGGCTCGACCCAAGGCATGGACAAGGGGAGGGGAGGCTAACTCCTTGTGGACACATGTGGACCTGAATGGGAAATATGATGAATGGGGTTGTAATGAGCATAGGGGAGTGATGTATATGTTGTCGGGAAGCGGGACCACACAACCAAAATTGGGATTTCGCATGTAGTGCTAACCCTGAAGCTAATGGCCAGTAAAGGAGATCCCACGGGACTAGGATACAAGGTTAACCGCTAAATCGGGCAGAGGAGACAAGAGTACAAACCTATCCCACTCTTTCCCCCAAATGCCCCCACCAATCCATGCCCAAGAGCATCCATGATAAGTAAACAAAATTAATCAACTATACCAATGAAAAGCCATACCTTCAGGGTTGGGAGGCCCACCTTCAAACATACGATCATAACAGATGGGCGAGGGACCACGTGGCTGGCTTAGGTGGCAGAGATAGTAGCACATCGAGCTATTTGGTGGCTGCAAGGGGCTGTTGGCTGCCGCTGAGGACCATCTAGAGAAAAAAATTATCCCATGATACTACCCACAAAGTGTTGGGTAACAGGGACACATGCTTACTGTAGAGCACATGATCATTATGCTCAAACGAGGAGTTCATGAGAACCCTAGCAATCCCTGGGCCCACAGACTTGCTCTCTGCACACTCAAATCAACTTGTTTGCTAGCATGTATCTAGGGTGAAAATCGTCATCCTTGCATTTATATG
Source organism: Pinus taeda (assembly GCA_000404065.3). NCBI lineage: Eukaryota > Viridiplantae > Streptophyta > Pinopsida > Pinales > Pinaceae > Pinus > Pinus taeda. The sequence goes on from APFE030361304.1 coordinate 12,246, forward strand.
ATTTGTAAAATCCATACTAAAAAGAAAAAGTCTAACTAAATGCGGTCTAATCTAGAATGCAACACGACAACATGCAAAAAGTAGGATGCTCACAAAAAATGAAAGTCCTACTCTAACCTATGCTAGCACACAATAGATCATCTAAGTATAAGCATATAACCAATGTAGCTAGCATATCATTAGATCAATATCACACCTCTTCCCCCTATGGCTAATCATGGGATAAAACAAGCGTCACAATCATCTATACCATAATACTCAGATGTTGGATCATAAGTTTGGGAAGCGAGAAAAAAAATGAATCGTGGATCAATTCTACTACCATGAGAAGGGAGAAAGGATGAAAAAGGAGAATCCAAATTTTACCTACTCGTTAATCCTCTCTTGCAACCTAAATATGGAGTAATCAATCATCAATTTTAGGAAATCCTACCCAATAGCTATCTCAGGCATACAACCCCCATTGACGTCACTGGGGACATGCTGCGAGTGGCATGAGAATAGAGATGGATAGAGGACAAGACCTCAACAACACAACAACTTATCACAATAATTAAATTCTTAAGAGTCAATCAAAGTTGTCTCATCATGATCAAGATTTATGGGACCCGGATGTGGTTGAGGAATGGCATCACACAGAAGTAAAGGTGGCTCAAACAAATAAATAATCATATCTTGTTGATCATCACATGGAGTACAAGATAGAACGAATTCATCTTCGACATCATCATTAGTGTCATAAATCAGATCCTTATCAAAATGATGGCACTTCATATCCCACTTCCCCTTCTACACATGTAGATCTCATCAATGTTAATTTTCAGGGAAATAATGTGATCACCCTTTTTAACGCCTTAACAAAGAGTATTATCAAACTAAATATCCATGAAAAGAGTGGGTGGAGCTTCACTCAACTTCACTTGTCAAAGCATTATTTTTAGCAAGATTCTCTATATTAGCACCATGCTCCTGTCCTAGACCATCTTCAAGGTCACTTTCAGTATATTCATCTTAATGATCAAAAAGGGACTCTACCCCTTTGCTCATGGTATTCTTCTTCATCCCAACCATGATTTTCCTCATCAATAGAATGATCAAGATTTTCTTCAATATGTTCTACTTGAGGATCAAGGGTGGTATTTTCTTTCGAATGACAATGATCTTCTTCCTTAACTTTTACATCTTCAAAGGGATGAAGATGGCATTCTATTTGGATGGCTATGACCAAATCTTGAAAAATATCTTCACAAATTGGCCCCCGATACTCGAGAAACTTTCAATAAATACCTTAATAAAGGGAATACTTTTAGGTCCACAAGATAATTTAACCCATTCATGTTGATCAATGCCAAGACAGTTAACGAACAACCTCATAAAGGCATTCTCATGAACCAAAGTAACCTCTGAAGCATATTTGATTAATTTTTCCACATTATCAATTGTTGAAGAAGGGTCACCATGAATTTCAGAACATCTATCATAGAATTTGTATCACAACGATTTAGATAACCAAGATTATCCTTATCATCCAAAGGAGGGTACATCTAATGCAAATCCCAAGGAGCCATTGCTTTGAGTCTTGCATAACAATGAATTAGGGAGACATCAGGGTGAATTCAAAATTCCCTAAGAGATGCATGCTTCACCTTACAAGCATTGAATATTTGACCTCTAAAGCATATTTGACAAATTTTGCTACATGATCAATTGTTGAAGAAGGGTCACCACCAAATTTCAAAGCATTTATCATAGAATTTGCATCACAATCATTTGGATATCCAAGAATATCATTATCATCCAAAACAGGTTACATCTCATGGAGATCCCAAGGAGCCATTGCTTTGAGTCTCGCATAACAACGAAATAGGAAGTCATCAGGGTGATTTCAAAATGTCCTAAGAGATGCTTGCTTCACCCTATAAGCATTGAATCTTTGAAGCTCAATAAAGAACTAGGACTTTGTTCTACCAATGGAGTCACCAGATGAGCAGTTTTATCCTTCTATATGGAATAAACTCAATCAAGGAAATGAAGCTTAGACTTCGGATTACAAGGAGACTGACTCAAATCATCCTCAACAACAACACCAAAAATGATGCCTCAAGATCTAGTAGTTTTTGAGGGAGGAATCACAAAGCAAAAACTTGTTAAATGTCCATGAAACTATGCAACTACTTTGTGAATTATTGAAAATTGAAATATAGTTAACTTTCGCCAAGATACAGAGCTTCTTAGCAACTTATAAGTAGCGAAATAAAAATGCAGAGATAAAAACACATGCACAAATTGACACACTTATTTTTCTCAGAAAAACCAACAAGGAAAACCTGCTAACTTGATGTGGCTATTTTATTGATTGTTCTTGAGCACTTGGATCTATTACAAAGCAATTTGTCTCTCTTGAGAAAGCGTTTTGCTTCTCACACAAATCTCAGCTGATACAATTGATCTTGGTTTTGAGTCTTGCATAACGATGAAATAGGGAATCGTCAAGGTGAATTCAAAATGCCCTAAGAGATGCTTGCTTCACCTTACAAGCATTGAATCTTTGACCTATGAAGCATATTTGACGAATTTTGCTACATGATCAATTGTTGAAGAAGGGTCACCATCGAATTTCGGAGCATTTATCATAGAATTTGCATCACAATCATTTGGATATCCAAGAATATCATTATCATCCAAAGCAGGATACATTTCATGTCGATCCCAAGGATCCATTGCTTTGAGTCTCGCATAACAACGAAATAGGGAGTTCACCAGGGTGAATTCAAAATGCCCTAAGAGATGCTTGCTTCACCCTACAAGCATTGAATCTTTGAAGCTCAGTAAAGAACTAGGAATTCGTTCTTCCAATGGAGTCGCCAAATGAGCAGATTTATCCTTCTATATGGGATAAACTCAAGCAAGGAAATGAAGCTTAGACTTTAGATTACGAGGAGACTGACTCAAATCCTCCTCGGCAACAACACCAAAAATGTTGCCTCAATATCTAATAGTTTTTTAGAGAGGACTCACAAAGCAAAAACTTGTTGAATTTCCATGAAACTCTACAACTACTTAGTGAATTACTGAAAACTAAAATCTAGTTATTTTTCACCAAGATACAGAGCTTCTTAGCAACTTATAAGCAACGGAATAAAAGTATAGAGATAAAAACACATGCACAAATTGACACACTTATTTTTCTGAAACCCAACAAGGAAAACCTGGTAGCTTGATGTGGCTATTTTATTGATTCCTCTTGAGTACTTGAATCTATTACAAAGCAATTTGTCTCTCTTGAGAAAGCATTTTGCTTCTCACACAAATCTCAACTGACACAATTGATCTTGGTTGGCCTAGATCCTGCCTGATCTCGGCCCTCTAGCACATAATTGTTCCTCTACTGCCTCCTTGACTTACACCACAAAACCTGCTCAATTCTGCTTGATCTCTATGCACTAGAGCCTCCTTAATCCTTGTGCACTAAGTCCCTATTTTCTAGCACACATCAACCCCTATTCTCTGGCTTAGATCAACTCCTATTTTATAGGGAAATTCCCTATATCCTTGTGCACTTCCTCCCTCATATTTCTTAAGACCCAACACCTCTTTTATGTGCATAACTAGCTCCTAAATCCTAGAGCACTTGTGCAACCTATTTCTTAAGACACAATTCCTGCGCTCTCCACAATCAAGGCTCTCTCACAAATTCGTGAGCTTTGTCTTGTCACAAACCTTTGTGCACAAAACAATGAATTTCCTTGTCTTTGTCCTCCTCTTTATTGGTCAATTCGAACAAGGAGACCCACTTCAAATTTGGAACCCGTGTTCTTGATTGATGGGTTAACTGAGTGATACTCTCTCTCTCCAATCAACACTGGAGTTCTTAACTCGTCCTTTCTTCAATCAAGACCAAAGGCTAACTCGCTCTAACTGAACTGCTAAATGCCACCTCGTCCTGTAGTCAAACTGATGAAGACTTCGATATAACTACAGCTTCAACTCTACGCATGTTAACTTGGTGATTATTCCAGTAAATTGGAAATAACTCATCCTAACTAAAGTCTAACTCATGAGAACAATTCGAGGACTTCACTAGCTAAGGCATACGCTAGAAGACCTTGCTCACTACATTTTCAACACTCCCTCTTAGTGAGGAAGGTACTTTTGGAAGAACTTCTTCCACCTAGATCTGTCTTCAACACCAACACATTATGATGCACCTGCTCCCTCTGAACTAGAAGCCTTTCTTGCTTCTTGTTGCGTAATTTGATCTGAAGACATGTTACTTCCAACCATACTCCTATTCTACAAGTCTATCACCTTAGTCATAAGTTCCATGTACCCCATGTATCTCTGTGGCTGCTTACTCTGCCTAAAGGTGGTATTGGGAGGTCCAACACTCTTCGAAACCTCCCTAAACAACTCTTCTGCCAACTTGGATCGAACTCTCCCTATACTAAGTCACTGACTGAGTGGCTGCCTCCACTCAACCTGGGCTCTGCTCCTCATCATCCTGCTAGTCAACCCAACTGCCAACTAGCCAAGGCTCAAACTAAGATACTGGTTGAGGCTCGTTCTTGAGAGCTCTAACTTGCCCTCACTCTAAGGACTCCCTTAGAGCTCCACTCTCCTCCACCCTCATGTCTCTACTCTATGCACTTCCTGCCTTGCTGCTCAAGGCTATGCCTGTCTCAACCTATAGCAAGTGTAAATTCTTCTTCCTCACACCTATTTGCTTCTTACATCTAGAAGCTAAGTGTTGGAGGTAAGCCTTATCTTTGTTGAAGATGACATCATAACCCTTGTCCTCAAGGGTCGCTACTGAAACAAGGTTCTACTTTAGGCCTGGAACATAGAGGACATCTCTGAGATGGAGAGAGCTACCTGACTCCCTCTCAAAACTGACAGTACCAACTCCCTTGGTTGTGTACTTGCCATCATCTCCTAGTTCAATCTGAAACCGCATGTCCTTCTCCTTCAGGTGGCTGAAATACGCCTCATTCTCGGTCATATGGAAGGATGCCCCTAAATCAATATACCATATACTGTTGTGTACTGAGATTTCCATGCAATCTATCAATGAGAAATCTTTCTCGAATTGAGCAGAAAACGCATCTATATCAGTTGTTGTAGCAACATGATCCTTACTGGACTCCTTCTGATTAAGATAGTTAGTGGCATAGTGCCCGAACTCATGGCAATGGAAGCACTTGATCTTGCTCAAATCATTCTTCTTCTTCTCACCCTTTTGACTAGACTCGGCCTCTCCTTGGCCCTTCTTGTCCTTGGCTCTGCTACCTTTGCCTACCAAGGCAAAGTTCTCCTTGTCCTTTGTTGGAGCTTTTCTATCATCTCTCGCCCCTCTCTAGATTTCTTCTTGAACTTAGTCACTCCATAACCTTTCCTACTTCGGAATATTCTCTCAGCCACTTGCTGCATCCTGGAAACTATACCAAGTCTTATGAAGTCCCAAAAGCGCAAGACTCACGAGGTCATTGTCTACTATAGTCATGCCCACTCCACCTAGCTCATCTCGAACCTAAGTGAACTTTGAAAGATATGTGATGATGAGCTCTCCTTTGCTCATCCGGATACTTCTTAGCTTCTCCTTGGCTTCTCCTTGAGAGAAAGCTTCCCAGCATCACTGGAACCCTTATACATATCTAAGATAGCTTTAAACATCTCATATGTTGTCTTCTTCTAATGGAAATGAGGGATAATATGATCTCTAATCCCCTCAAGAATGATCCTCCTCACCTTGGTGTCATTCTTGTTATGTTAGATCAATTGTTGGACATCTTGAAGTGGAACTATTACCTGCTTCACAAACTCGAGCACACTATTATCTTCCAACACTACAAAGATGCGCTCCTTCCATGAGCAAAACTTCGAGGCTCCATCTAAACTATGATATGACCTTAGTCCTTGGAATGCTATAATGTTATCTAAAGAACCACTATGCTCCTCAAACTCTAGTGCAAAACTTTTGCTTGATCTATGTTGTCCACTAACTGGTCAATCTATTGTTGGTCTTTATGTTGATTTATGCTCTGATACCATGTTAAATTTCCATGAAACTCTGCAACTACTTAGTGAATTACTGAAATCTAGTTAACTTTCACCAAAATACAAAGCTTCTTAACAACATAGAAGCACCGGAATAAAAACATAGAGATGAAAACACATGCACAAATTGACACACTTATTTTTCTCATGAAACCCAACAGGGAAAACCTATTTGCTTGATGTGGCTATTTTATTGATTGTTCTTGAGCACTTGGATCTATTACAGAGAAACTTCTCTCTTGAGAAAGCGTTATGCTTCTCACGCAAATCTCAATTGATAGAATTGATCTTGGCTAGCCTAGATCCTGCTTGATCTCGGCCCTCTAGCACACAATTGTTCCTCTACTACCTCCTTGACTTGCTCTGCAAAACCTACTCACTTCTACTTGATCTATGCTCACTATAGGCTCCTTAATCCTTGTGCACTAGGTCCCTATTTCCTAACGCACATTAGCCCCTATTCTCTAGAGAAAATCAACGCCTAATTTATAGGGAAAATCCATATATCCTTGCACACTTCTTGCCTCATATTTCTTAGGACCCAGCTCCTCTTCTCTGCGCACAACCAGCTCCTAAATCCTAGTGCACTTGTGCCTCCTATTTCTCAGGACACAATTCCTGTGCTCTCCACAATCATGGTTCTCTCACAAACTCGTGAGCTTTGTCCTGTCACAAACCTTTGAGCACAAAACAATGAATTTCCTTGTGTCTTTGTCCTCCTCTTTATAGGCCCAACTTGAAAATGCAAGGAGACCTAGTGCAAATTTAGAACTCGAGTTCTTGATTGATGAGTTATCTGAGAGTGATACTCTTTCTCTCTCCAATCAACACTGGAGTTCTTAACTCGTCCTTCCTTCAATCAAGACCAAAGGCTAACTCACTCTAATTGAGCTGGTATCTGCCACCTCGTTCTGTAGTCAAACTGATGAAGACTCCTATATAATAGAAGCTTCAACTCTACACATGTTAACTTGATGATTATTCAAGTAAACTAGAAATAACTCATCCTAATTGAAGTCTAACTCATGAGGACAATTCGAGGTCTTCACTAGCTAAGGCACAAGCCAGAAGACCTTGCTTGCTACATTTTCAACAGAACTAGACTATGATACAACAATAAAGTGGTTCCCACTGTCACCTTAGCACTCCACCTGCTGCGCTTTAGTGGAATTTCACCACACGGGAGGCGTCCATATATATAACCTAAAGGATAGTCTAGGTCAATTGGTTCAAGGTGATTTGCATAAATGATTAAGCAAGGTACTTCTTAGTTGGATTAGGGCACAATTATTTATGTCAAGGGGCAATGTACCATAGACAAAGACTGGGAAAGAGTGTTTGATGCCTAGGGTTTCAAGATATAGCTTAATAAGAGTATATCAAGGCATGCAAGTACATAGAAAAGGTTTACTTAAAGGTATAATCAACACTAGAAGATGGTAAACCTTCAACAAGCCCTAAGTTGAAGCCTTGTGTAGAATGAGGATTTATTAAGAGTCAAGACACTAAATTGCCTAGGGTTGATGATTTCATCCCTAATCAGGCAATTTTCACCATGAACAAAGCTAGATTTTGAGTGTGTGACGTCAATCAAGGTGAAAGAATGCCAAATCAGCTCCAACGTTTTAATGACTCAAGCCTTAATTGAATTCAACCCTTGCCCTAGCCCTAGCAGCTTGCCTTAAAGGGCCAAAAAGGAAAGAAAGGAGGAAAAAGGTAACAAGTTTAATTGGGTTTGATCATCAATAGGCTCCCATTGCCTTTCCCTACTTGGGTGATGAAGTCTTGGTGGTTTCAACTAAGAAGATATCAAATTCATGCATGGAGTAAGGGGGAAAACCCCAGTTTTCACTTCCAAACCCTAGCTATATTTTTATGATGGGAGAAATTAACTAGAAAAATGCTCTCTAGGAGGTATTCTAGGGATTTCAAAAAAAATAGATTAAACATGCAACAATTCACCAAGACTTTCCAATAAAAAATTGCATTTAGACAAGGAACAAATAGAAAACCCTAGCAATATTCCATTACAAGTAAAACCATAAAAGATATGCAGTAAATACTCCAAATTTTCCAAGAAAATTCCTTCTTTCAATCCCAAAAAGATCTCTCCAATACACAAACTAGTGTCTAATAGCAAAACCCCACATAAGATCACATCTACACAAGTAGTGAAAAACAAGAGGCTAACCCAAGCTCTTTTAAAGAGGTTGAAATCCATAAGAGTGATGATGAAAAAGTAAATGGAATGATCCTCTTATTATAGGAGGTCTACCACTTCCATTAATCAACCTAAAAGCCCCTAAACAAGTTCAATTTTGAGTAAACACAAGGTAAAATGGGTTAAAAGCCAACCCAATAGCTCAACAAACAAAATATGCCAATAATTACCAACATGTGTGAGTCGTAAGCCCTCAATAAGCATGATGTCATGCCCTTTTAGGGCTTAAAATGCTCCAAAAGTGCAATGTAAGGGTTGGATCAGTCTCTAAGCATCATGATCAACCTCAATTTAAGGAAGGGTCCTGAAATCAATCCTCAAAGCATCTACATGTGTCCAAAACCCAGCTCTGGGTGCCTTGCATCATTCTAGACAACGTGGTGTACTCTCTCTCCAACATTGGGGCTCCACGGGTACAACAAGCACTCCTCAATCATCCTAGGGGATAATCATCCTCATCTGGGCTCTGGATAAGGCATGCCCAACAAGTAGTGTCAAGGCCAACCTGAGGACACGCTAGGTTCATTGGTACATAATCAAGAGTCCCCAATGCTAAGCAAGATGAGCTCAAAGTTTTGGCACCTAATGGTGCTTCGAGGTGTCCATTAATTGCCAAGATCATCAAAGTGCCCAATGCTCTATTGTAGAAAGGCAATGTTGTATCTGCAAGGTCGTCATGCTCTTCGAAATTGCAGTATGGTCCAGGCATCATTTGGAAGAGAGAAATCATGTGCCCCCAAGGTTTTAGCTACTTTGTTCAAAACCATCTTAAACTCAAGTGAAAGCAACCATTCATTAGAGACAATAACCATAGATGCATCTAAGTTAACAATACTTAATTGTTACATGCATAATATACTTTAAACTAGTATCATCGTCACATTTCTAACTAGACCAAGTCCCTTAAAATTGTTCCCTACCTTTGTAGGGGTGGCTAGGTAATCAACCCTATTAGGTGCTTCTAGCCTATAAGAGGAGGCATTTCCAAGGTCAACCCTTCAATCCATAGGTGTTAGTGAGAATAGGTAGCAACGAAGGGGAATGACTTCATGGCTAAGTGCCATGGTCAGGGGACCAGCTAATGGAGGTCCACATCGTGAGTGTTTAGATGCAATGGAGGGAGAAATCATGGAGGCATGAGTTATCCCTTTCCTCGGCATGCTTTTCCACCCCTTTGGTGTACCTTTTACTTCTTTTTGATAAAAAAAAAAATTATATGCTGCATAGCTCCAAGATTAAAGCTTGCTCTTATGATATAGCATTTGTTTTACCCTATAAGAAGAGTCAATTTCTCACTCATCAAGGTTGGGACATGGAAGGGTTCCTTATGATGAGATGGAGCATCACGTGCTCAAGAACCAAGTGATGGCTAATGAGGGGGGTAGAGTTCATGCTAGGCTTTTTCCCACACATTAATTTTGTCGCGGCCATCTTTTGCATTTTTTACTCTTCTTTTTCTTTTGTTGTGGACATCTTATGTTTTTTCATTCTTTTAGCCACATCAACCTCCAAGGCAAAGTTTTCAAGCCCTAATCAAGGATGTGGATGTGGTGAGTGCCACATCCCAATGAACCAATGACAGTGAACCCAAAGGATGGATGTGATATCAAGGGAATGATCAGAGATGTTAGGCATGGAATGGTAATGGATAAAGTTTCCCAAGTAGTGCCCCTCCTATAACCCTAAGGCCTTAGAGGAGGTCACACTGAAATAGAGCTAAAGACTAACCCCCTTGGTAAGGTGAAAGAACAATTTTACAGTCAAGATTGGTCAATCACCCAAATCACCCCTTTATCCATCTTAAATGCCCAAAACATTAAGTAAAAGCACTTGATTGCAAAATGGTCAAAGTACTTGTAGAGTGGCAGCCCACCCTCATTCAAGAGGAACGTCGAATGGTGAGAGGTGCATGACTGATGCAAATGGAAAAGGAATGTGGCATATCATCATCACTAAGCAATGTGTAGAGTTGTTGGTTGGCTCGCTATCCAAGATAGGAGAAATTTTTTCCTCTTGAAGCATTACCCATTTTGGAGGGTAACAGGTACAAAATTGCCTTTCTACAAATTGAGGATCATGATTCAAGGTGGTAATGGAAGCAATGGTATCAAGGACAGAGCCAAGGGTTAGACCAAAACCAACCAAAGAACCAATTTAAAGAACAAGTCTACAAAAAACACACAAAATATACAAAATTCAATTAAAAAGGCATATTTCACATACGTGAATTTAATCCAATTCAATAAAAACCAAATATGCAATTTTTTCTCATCTTTTTTCCAAGGAAAGAAATCAGATTCCCTCTTAGCCCAAGGGCTAAAATGCGGTTGTTGGTACTGTTACCGCTCAAACTAGGAGGGATCCTTGGAGGGGATCCTAAAAGGGCAACTGCTAGGTCAAGGGCAACAATGGTGCGATAGCCCACTGTCACCTCAGCTAAGGCTCCCTGCTCTTTATGGACTTTCACCGATGGAGGAAACCCAGTATAAGGGAATCACTAAATGAGTGAGCCAATGAAAGGATAAGGAGTGATTCCTAAGGCCAATTCACAAGAGAGACTCAATTGTATGGTTTGTTTGCTTGAGAAGCAAGGTGTAAGACTCTCTAGGAAGGGCCAAGGGGATTTCAAGGGCTAGGGTTTGAGGATAAGACTTGTAAAGGAGATACCTAGACTTAAAATCCCTGTGGAAACTTGGTTTTCAAGTGGTCTTTGTGAAATTAGCTTCAATAAGTTGTGGAACTATACAGGACCAAGTGGACCCAAAATTAGGTAAAATGGAATTAGTCACTCAAGGAGGGGCTTGACCTAATTATGGAAGAGAAGAGGATTAATGTGCAAATCTTCTTGGAATAGAATGTAATGATCCAAATGAGGTCACTAGCCAAGGGAAACCTAGGGCAAGAAATGGTCCTTGAGCTAGGGCTTGTTATATCTCGAGATCCTACTGTCGGATTTCCTTCAAATTTGGAGGGCATCTAGAGCAAACTTTAGTGCAGTTGTGAACCAAAAATCGAAGTGTTTGGATGGTTAGATTGTAAGATAATTGATGCCCTAGATGACCTATGTAGGCTAGGCCTAGAAAAAGAGGGAGGTGAAAAGAATAGGTGTTGAAAAAGATCACCAATGGAGGATTAGTGCCTTGTCCTTTGGCAAAGATGGAGTCATGGAGAATTTGTAGTTTGGAATAGATTCACTTGGTCAAGGAGGCCTTGAAAACTACTTCGCATGGCATTAGGGTATGAGAGAAGTAGCTTCAAGGTATTTACACTTCAATTTGCAATATTTGATGACTTGTCAAGATAAATTTTGGCACAAATCTCTAGGAACATTCACTTATTCATACATGGCCCATGACATGATGCAACGCTTTAAAAGATCAAATTCCCACAATTTCGCATAAGAAAAGCAATAAATTTTCAGCCTAGTATAGCGAAAATCCCAGCAACATGCATGTGACAAAGCAAATAACAAGAATAGCATTAAAAGAGCACTTACATGTAAGAAAGAGTGTATCCAATCATCAAGATATGCCAATAGAGAAGCTCCAAGACAAAATGAAAGAGATCAAAATATCAAAATTCATCCATTCATCCAAACTCATCCTCCAAGAAGGATAGCGAAATTCTCACAAGAGGAGATAACCCAATCCAAGTGATGATGATCAAAATGATTCATCACATTTGTATTTATACTCTTCCTGATGAATTTGATTTAGTTAATTACGTCTTATTTAGCCCCTCAAATAAAAATAATGTGCATAATAACAAAACTTTTGGTGACAAGCCCACCAAATAGCTCAATAATGTAAAGATAAGCCTCTCAAGAGGGTCACATGATCAACAAAGTGAGTTGTTTGGCCCTTGAGGAGGCCTGATGAAGTCCAAGGGGTGCCATAATGAAAAAATGGACTCCAAACATAATGGACAAGGGGTTGGCCCCTTGTTATCCAATCAAGAACCTGTGGTGCTCCCAAGTGGGTGTGGGGGCACAAGGACATCCTCATGGGTCTCCAAATGGATCAAATATCCATGTAGACCATCTGTAAGGGATGGAGTAATGACATAAGACCTCTCTTTGCAACGGGAGGCATCCTGGAACATTTTTCAAGTGTATGGTGCAACTGTGGAGTGGCTGGGCATGGTGGACCACGTGCATCATCCTCATCCAAAAGGTGGAACACGAGCAATCAATGAACATTGTTGGGGATCCATGAAGTAATATCTGCTATGGTGGAGGCCCATGGCTCTCAACGCTCACCCTAAAAGTGCCAATGTGGCCCTCTAGAGGGTTAGGACCCCATATAGGGAGACCAAGCCCTAAATGAAGACCCACTTGCAATCTTGCATAAGATCCAACGTGTCCCCTTTCCCTCCAATACAACAAATCATGAGAATAATCAAGTAATAATGCTTACAAATCATGGGGTCAATGGGGCACTTCAAGGTGGCATGCCCTTCCATATAGTGGGCTTTGGCATGTCCAAGTGTCTCCAAGCTCAATAAGGGGTTAACCAAGGACCCTATTAGGTGGTTTCAACTTTCAACATCTAAAGGGAGTAGCATGTCCATAATAAATCCTTTAAGAGGTAAGTGGAAAAATGATATAATAATGGAATGGAGTGGGGGATCAAGGGAATCATCTAGACCACATGCCAAGGTGCATGGGTAGCTATAATAATGGAAGCCCACACCTGGGTATATGAGTGTAGAAGGGAGCAAATCATAGTACATGAGTTACTCCGGCCTTTGTTTTTGCATCCTTCTTCATATGCCTTTTTCCTTTTATTGATATTTCTTCATAACTGCTCGAGGCTCTAGGGGATGACAACATGATGTGTAATGTGTACTAGTGGATACCCCCTTAAGATGGGGCAGTTCATCGCCCACTAGGGGTTGGGACAATCATGTGTTCCTTAATAATAGAGGGGTCTCATCTAGGAACTAGGGTGATGACCATGGATAAGGGGTAGAGCTCATGTTTGGCTTTTTCCCACGTGCTAAATTTGTATGTCCCGACCGTCTTTTGCATTTTGTGGTACATTTCCTATTGAGAGTGGCCATATTATGCTTTTTCTTTTATTTTTAGTTGCATCAACCTTCGGGGCATCGTTTCAGGCCCGACCCAAGGTGTGGACAAGGGGAGGGGGAGGCTAATTCTATGTGGACCCAGTGGACACATGTGGACATGGATGGGAAAATAGATGAATGGTGTTAAAATGAGTGGAACAGGGGTGATATAGGTGGTATCCAGAAGCGGGACCATGCAACCAAAATTGAGATTTCCCATGTAGTGCCAACCCAAAAGCCAAATGGTCAGTAAAGGAGATCCCACAGGACAAGGATATAAGGGTAACCAAGAAATCGGGCAATGGAGACAAAAATACAAGCCTAACCCACTCTTTCCGCCGAATCCCCCCACCAATTCATGCCCAAAAGTGCCCATGACAAGTAAGGAAAATTACTCAACTATACCAATGAAAAACCATACCTTTGGGGTCGGGAGGCCCACCTTCAAATATACAATCATAACAGATGGGCGAGGGACCACATGGCTAGCACAGGTGGCAGAGGAAATGGCACATCAAACTATCTAGGGGTTGTTCATTGCCGGCTGAGGAACATCTAGGAGAAAAAAAATTCCTATGCATACTACCCACAGTTGCTGGGTAGGTACCAAGCCAACCCACAAGTATACTCACTTATGAGTTCACAAGGCTTGAAGCCAATGCAACAATATTCTTAAGCATCCAGCCATTAAAACAATATTTATCAAGGCATTATAGCTCATCATGTCACTAGCAAGGATTTGAACCTGGGTTAAGAAACATTCCATTGAACCACCTTAAATAACATCGATTAACACATTTTTTTCTCATCTATATAAACATGTAGAGGTGAATATCGCAAAAATGGCACAGAGAACAATAAACATAGGAAATAAATTATTAAATACATAACATCATGGCTCTTAATGGCCGATAGAGTTCAATAAAAATCATGCCACAACAAATAACCACATACCATCAAAATCATCCCTTATACTGAGATTTGTGTCGTAAATAGCACCCTTTGCCTCTTCCTGAATCATCTGAGGATTTGAAGATTTAGTATCGGTGCTTGATGCTACTTTTGGACCCAAGTCCATCTACCATATTGTTTCTCAAGTCAACAACCTCCAATTGTGATGAAATTGGCCAATCTAAGTGTTAAAATGAGGCAAAAAAGTTAACATGCCTAATTAGTGGTTTTGGCTTGTGCGAAGGATGCATCTTTTTAACAATAACGATTTCTTTATACTATCAAAAGTTGTTACAGCCTACCCTAGTTAGTGTTCTTAGCACCAAAACATAATGTTGCTTGTAGACCAAAGAGAGTTTGTCAACCAGAAAACTTTCATTAGTTATACCTACTATTGTACCTAATAAAGCACAGGTGTAGACTCTAATAAATTAGCTAGAAAAGGTAATATTCAACATAACATGTAGAAGCAAAAAGAAATTATTGCCCATGCTAGACACCCATAAAATCAACCACCTAAGTAGCCAAGATGTTTTCTTTAGCTCTCAAAGGGTCAAAGGAATCTATAGAAGTGCTTAAGTCTATTTGGGTGCACAATTGTCCAAATGAAGTTGGACATAGGCCATGCACTCCACAAAGGAGAAAGTGCTTCCAAGGAGGCTAAGATCTCTAATTGCTTCGCTCGAAGGATGATGAGGAAGCAATTGGATAAAAATCCAATTTGGGAAAACTTATTCTCATTAGAGATTCTCAAGAAAGAAAATTTTTTCAAGGGAGGAGACCTATACTACTAAATTTGGTGATGTATGGACACAAATGCCAAGAAAGATCCAATGGCAGAATACCTAGTTCATGTGTTTGAACTTTGAAGAACTAGGACTATGTGATGTGCTACCAATAAAGCTATTCTCTCCATCCAGAAACTTAAGGACTATATTTGAAGGGATATCAAACAAGTTGCACAGGTTTTTAATCGCAGAAACTGTAGTGGAGGATGTAGATATAATAAAAAAAGAGTAGAAGAAGGAGGTGCATCAAACCATATCCTGGTCCTGTTACAAATTATGAAGGATGAGAATAAGCCTTTGGAACTGTTACCTGCCACCTGTGGGTAGTGTATATAGGAGAATATTTTTCTTCTAGATGGTCCTTAGCTGGCAGCGAGCAGCCCCTTGCAACCACAAGATAGCTCGATGTGCCAGTTTCTCTGTCACCTGAGCCATCCATGTGGTCCCTCGCCCATTTGCTATGAATGTATGTTTAAGATGGGCCTCCTGACCCCAAAGGTATGAATTTTCATTGGTTTAATTATTTTGCTTACTTTTCATGGACACTTTGTGGCACAGATTGGTTGGGGGATTTGACAGAAGGAGTGGGCTAGGTCTGTGCTCTTGTCTCCTCTGCCCGATTTGGTGTTTAGCCTTGTATCTTAATCTCATGGGGTCTCCTTTACTGGCCACTAGATCTAGGGTTGTCACTGCATGGGAAATCCTGATTTTGGTTGCGTGGTACCACTTTCCTGATACCACCTATATCACTCCATTTCCACTTGTTTTAGCCCCATTCATCTATTTTCCCATCCGGGTCCACATAGGGTTAGCTTCCCCCTCGCCTTGTCCACACCTTGAGTCGGGCCTAGAACGATGCTCTGGAGGTTGATGTGACTAAAAAAGAAAAGAAAAAGCATAATTTGGTAACTCTCGACAGGAAATGAATCATAAAATGCAAAAGATGGTCGGGACATACAAATTTAGCACATGGGAAAAATCCAAAACATGAACTCTAACACTTATCCATAGCTATAACCCTGGTTCCTATGGGCCCTAGAATGAGCCCCCTCCATTATTAAGGAACGCATGATTGTCCCAACCCCTAATGGGCGATGATATTCCTCACCTCAAGGGGTATCCACTCCTATATATTACACATCATGCTCTCATCCTCTAGAACCCCAAAAGGCATATGAAGAAGGGTGGAAAAACAAAAGTCAAGGTAGCTCATGTACCACGATTTGCTCCCTCCTACGCTCACATACCCACATGTTGGCTTCCTTCATTATAGGTACCCTTTGTCCCATCACATGTGACCGAGATCATTCCCTTAACCCCCACTTTGTTCCATCGTTATATCACTTGCCACCTTCCACTTGATGGATCTACCATGGACATGCCACCACTTTAAAGGCTAAAACCACCTAATAGGGTCCATGGTTAAACCCCTTATTGAGCTTGAAGACACTAATACATGCTAAAGCCCACTATGGAAGGGCATGCCACCATGAAGTGCCCCATTGATTCCATGATTTGTAAACTCTTTTACTTTATAATTCTAACGATTTGTTATATTGGAGGGCAAGGGGACGCATTGGATCTTATGCAGGATTGCAGGTGGGTCTCCATTTGGGGCTTGGTCTCCCTATACGAGATCCTAGCCCTCTAGAGGACCACATTCACACTTGTAGGGTGAGCATTGAGAACCATGGACCTCCAACATAGCAGAGATTACTTCATGGATCCCCAACAGCGCTCATTAATTGCTCGTGTTCCACCTTTTTGGATAAGGATGATGCACCTGGTTCACCATGCTCGGCTCCACACTTGCACCATACACTTGGCAGATATTCCAGGGTTCAGAGGATCTCTCCCGCTGCAGAGGGAGGGCTTATGTCATCATTTTAGCCCTTGCAGATGGTTCATAGGAATTTTTGATCCATTTGGAGACCCATGAGGATGTCCTTGTGCTCCCACATACTTGGGAGCACTATAGGTTCTTGTCAGGAAAACAAGGGGCCAACCCATTGTCCACTATGTTTGGAGTCCATTTCTACATCATGGCACCCCTTGGACTTCATTATACCTCCTCAAAGGCCCAACAACTCATTTTATTGATCATTCGACCCTCTTGAGAGCTTTATTCTTCTATTATTGAGCTATTTGGTGGGCTTGTCACCAAAAGTATTGTTATTATGCACATTATTTTATTTTAGGGGCTCATTTAGGCCAATTTAGCTAAATCAAATTCAATAGAGAGTGTATAAATAGAAGTAAGATGAATCATTTGTATCATCATCACTTGGATTGAATCATTCTCTCTTGTGAGATTTTCGCTATTCTTTTTGGAGGAGGAAATTGAATGGATGAATTTTGAAGTTTGGATCTCTTCATTTTTGTCTTGGAGTTTCTATATTGGCATATGATGATGATTGGACATACTTGTTTGCACATGTAAGTGCTCTTTTAATGCTATTATATCATTTCTTATGCAAAATGCATGTTGCTAGTAATTTCGGTATCTTAGGCTGAAAATTGTTGCTTTTCAGGTGTGAAATGGTGGAAATGTCTTTTCATAGTGTTACATCATGTCATTGGCCATGTTTGAATAAGTGAATATTCCTGGAGATATTTTATTCAAATTTTAATTACTTTATCTTGATAAGTCATCGCATATTGCGTATTGAAGTATAAAGACCTTGAAGCAATTGTTCCATGCCCTAATTACCATGAGAAATTGTTCTAGGGCCCTCCTTGACTAAGTGAATTCATTCCAAGCAATGAAACATCCTTGACTCCATTTCTCCAAAAGGCTTTAGCAATGATCCTCCATAGATGGTCACTTAAAAGCATATTTTTCTCACCCTTCTCTATTTCTTTCTAGGCCTAGCCTACATAGGTCACCTACAACATCAATTATCTCACAATATAGTCATCCAAACACTTCGATTTTTGGTCCACAACTGCGTTGATGTTTTCTCTAGAGGCCCTCCAAATTTAAAGCAAATTTGGCGGTGGGATCTCGAGATATAACAAGCCCTAGCTCACGAACTGTTTCTTGCCCTTGGTTTCCCTTAGCTAGTGACCTCATTAGGATCATCAAAATTACCGAAAATTTCCCCTTTGATCCCCTTCTCCCCCTCAATTAGGTCAAGCACACCCTTGATTGATCAACTCCACCCCATTGACCTAGTTTTAGGACCACTTGGTCCCATGTGGTCCCACAACATATTGAAGCTAATTTCATAAATACCACTTGGAAACCAAGTTTTCACAAGGATTTCCAGGACTAGGCATCTCCTTTACAAGTCTTATCCGCACACCCTAGCCCTTGAAATCCCCTTGGCGCTTCCTAGATAACCTTACACCATGCATCTGAAGCAAGAAAACCATACAATTGAGTCTCTCTTGTGAATAGGCCTTAGGAATCACTCCTTATCCCCTTATTAACTCATTTATCAAGTGATTCCATTTATACCGAGTCTCCTCCCATTGGTGAAAGTCCGTAAAAAGCAGGGAATCTTAGCTGAGTTTACAATGGGTTATCGCTCCATTGTTGCCCTTGACCTAGTAGTTGCCCTTTTAGGATATCCTGCTAGAGTGTCATTTTCGGGGACACGTGTGTTTTGTTCCCCATACGACATATTGACATATCATTATTGGCTATTCCATTGGAAAAACAAAGCCCTAGTTATTCATTGAGCTTCAAATTTAATGCTTGTAGGGTGAAGCAAGTATCTATCAAGGCACTTTAATTCACTTTAGCGAGTCCATTTTAATCCTAATATGTAAAATCATGAAAAAAGGACTATTGTAAAAGTGATATTAAGCTTGGTCCTACATTTGCAAGACTCAATGACCAAGACATTCAAGAACTGCAAAGGGATGTGGATAAATATGTTGAATTTTAACAAGATTTATTAGAGGATATGGTTAAGGAATTCATGCTCATGTTTCATAGGTCAACACAAAATCAACTCTACATAATGGGGTGTGCATATGAGAAGGATCCTAGTCGTCTCCTTGACTTTTTCAGCCTAACCCGCGATTTTAATATTTTGACTGACCTAATCAATAACAAATATTATAATCAGTCACAAAGCCCCACACGGGGTAATCAATTCAATGATCAAGGTAACAATGAAGAAAGTTCAAGTGTGAAAGATCATCATCAAAGTGAGGAATATATAGAAGAGTGGAATCAATCTGACGAAGTTAGAAAGAACCTTGGGGACCTAAATAATGAGCAAAAGGATAAGTCCCCCTTTTTTCCACATGATGAAAAGGATGATTTTGTGGACACGTGTTGGGGAAAATGAGGCTATGGAAAGTGAAGTTGAGGCTAACCTTACCTTTCTCAAGGATATTACTCCTGATGACTCTCCTTTTGAGAACCTTGGGGAAGGTGATCCCATTAGCCCCTTGGAAGATTGCATTGAAGATTACTTCCGCATTGAAAAGGGGAAATGGGAAATTCTAGGTCCTCAATTTGATCTTGCTCCCATTTATGATACCGACAAAGACGATGAAGTTGAGATTGGTCTTCCATTTCTCCCGAGCACTATTTATGAT
Source organism: Pinus taeda (assembly GCA_000404065.3). Classification (NCBI taxonomy): domain Eukaryota; kingdom Viridiplantae; phylum Streptophyta; class Pinopsida; order Pinales; family Pinaceae; genus Pinus; species Pinus taeda. The sequence continues at coordinate 31,881 of APFE030361304.1, forward strand.
GACATAGCTATCGATACCCTTGGGAAGGAGAATTATTATTTTCCCTTGCATGAAGAGGGGAATTGGAAGTAATCGATTCACTTTTAGGAAAGACCCAATCATTGATACTAATAATGATGAAGTTGACAAAGCTCCCACCTATCCTCCTTATGATTTTATATTCAAACCACTTGAGGCTTTAAATTATGATTTTGAGGAGGAAGAGATGGTTGAATATGAGACTTCACCATCCCCTTTACCTTTCTCTCCCCTCGATCATCTTGAGTCTTCCACAAGTGACTCCCTCACCCCTTTTCGAATGATCTCCAATGACCATGGGCCTTGTCACCTCCCTATGTATGATGTTAAGGAAGAACGATCCACTAGATGCATCTCTCCTTCCCCCTCATACCCTCAGGGTTGTGAATACAATCACTCCATTGAGCAAACAATATGTTGTCCCCTTCCATGTCCCAAATCTCCTTTCTCCTCCCATCATGACCTTCTGAAGCATAATATTATTAGTAATGATTGTGATAGGAAATTCTTAAGGGTGATCATCCATTCCACCATTGTTTACTTAGACGAAAATCCTCGCACTTCTAGATTTACTTATTGTCCTTCTCCTATGATTTCCTCTTACCTCGCTTGGAAAGCATATTTTCTCACCTCCCACCCACTTCATCCTCAATGTGATTGTCTGCATTCACATTGGGATTTGCTACACAAGTAGTCATATAGGCAGGCATGTGTATATTGATTTGATGATATGTTGGTTGCACTAGATTTATGATTACACTTAGCATGGCCATTACATTATATGCATGTTAGGGTGGGATGCAGTGCATGCTCATTTTCCCATTAGAACTAAGATCGTATGATATTTTCATGATAGATTAGTTGCATTTTACTTTCTTATTGATTTTTATAGCCTAACACTAAGCATGGATGATCATAAGACACCACAAAAATATGTTGCCCATGTGCTTGGTCATTGATATGTGCAGGTAACAAGTCTACAATATCAAGAGATTGTTGGTGTTCTCATGACCTCCCGTTCGAGTAGCTTCGTGCACCTCTCAGAGAGCTCATGTCCCAGTTGGAGCCAGATGTTACCCACCACCTGTGGGTAATGTATATAGGAGAATTTTTTTTCTCCTAGATGGTCCTTAGCCAACAGCCCATTGCGAGCCGAGCCACCAGATTGCTCGATGTGCCATTTTCTCCGTCACCTAAGCCAGCCATGTGGTCCCTCTCCCATTTGTTATGAATGTATATTTGAAGATGGGCCGCCTCCTAACCCAAAGGTATGACCTTTCATTGGTTTAATTGAGTAATTTTATTTACTTTTCACGGACACTTTGTGGCATGGATTGGTTGTGGGATTCGATAGAAAGAGTGGGCTAGGTTTGTGCTCTTATCTCCTCTGCCCGATTTGGTGTTTAGCCTTGTATCTTAGTCCTGTGGTGTCTCCTTTACTGGCCATTAGCTCTAGAGTTGGTACTACATGGGAAATCCTGATTTTGGTTGTGTGGTCCCGCTTTCCCAATACCACCTACATCACTCCCTTTCCACTCATTTTAGCCCCATTCATCTATTTTCCCATCCGGGTCCACATAGGGTTACGCTCCCCATCCCCCTCCCCCTTATCCACACCTTGGGTCGGGCCTGGAACGATGCCCCAGAGGTTAATACAACTAAAAAAGAAAAGAAAAAGCATAATTTGGCCACTTTCAACATGGAATGTATCATAAAATGCAAAAGATGGTCGAGACATACAAATTTAGCACGGGCAAAAGCCAAAACATGAGCTCTACCCCTTATCCATGGTTATCACCCTGGTTCCAATGGGCCCTAGAATGAGCCTCCTCCATCATTAAGGAACCTATGATTGTCCCAACCCTTGATGGGCAATGAACTTCCTCACCTCAAGGGGTATACACTACTATATATTACACACAATGCTCTCATTCCCTTGAGCCCCAAAAGGCGTATGAAGAAGGGTGGAAAAACAAAGGTAGAGGTAACTCATGTACCACGATTTGCTCCCTCCTACACTCACATACCCAGGTGTGGGCTTCCTTCATTATAGCTGCCCTTTGTCCCATCACATGTGGCCTAGATCATTCCCTTGACCCCCATTTTGTTCCATCATTATATCACTTGCCACCTTCCACTTGATGGATCTACCATGGACATGCCACCCCCTTTAAAGGTTAAAACCACCTAATAGGCTCCTTGGTTAAACCACTTATTGAGCTTGGAGACATTGGTACATGCTGAAGCCCACTATGGAAGGGCATGCCACCATGAAGTGCCCCATTGATTCCATGATTTGTAGACTCTTTTACTTGATAATTTTAACTATTTGTTGTATTGGAGGGCAAGAGGATGCATTGGATCTTATATAGGATTGCAGGTGGGTCACCATTTGGGGCTTGGTCTCCCTATATGGGGTCCTAGCTGTCTAGAGGACCACATTGACACTTGTAGAGTGAGCGTTGAGAGCCATGGGCCTCCAACATAGCAGAGATTACTTCATGAATCCCAACAATGCTCATGGATTGCTTGTGTTCCACCTTTTTGGATGAGGATGATGCACCTAGTTCACCATGACCAACCAGCTCCACACTTGCACCATACACTTGGCAGATATTCCAGGGTCCAGAGGATCTCTCCCACTACAGAGAGAGGACTTAAGTCATCATTCTAGCCCTTGCAGATGGTTCACCAGCATTTTCGATCCATTTGGAGAGCCATGAGGATGTCCTTGTGCCCCCACACCCACTTGGGAGCACTACAGGATCTTGCTTGGAAAACAAGGGTCCAACCCCTTATCCACTATGTTTGAAGTCCATTTCTACATCATGGTACCCCTTGGACTTTCATTAGGCCTCCTCAAACACCCAACAACTCACTTTATTGATCATTCGACCCTCTTGAGAGATTTATTCTTCTATTATTGAGCTATTTGGTGGGCTTGTCACCAAAAGTATTGTTATTATGCACATTATTTTATTTTAGGGGCTCAATTAAGACAATTTAGCTAAATCAAATTCATTAGAGAATGTATAAATAGAAGTGAGCTGAATCATTTGTATCATCATCACTTGGATTGGATCATTCTCTCTTGTGAGATTTTCGCTATTCTTTTTGGAGGACGAAATTGGATGAATGGATGAATTTTGATGTTTGGATCTCTTCATTTTTGTCTTCAAGTTTCTATATTGGCATATGATGATAATTGGATATACTTGTTCTCACATGTCAGTGCTCTTTTAATGTTATTCTATCAGTTCTTATATCACATGCATGTTGCTGGGTAATTTGCTATACAAGGCTGAAAATTGTTGCTTTTCTTGTGTGAAATGGTGGAAATTTGTCTTTTCATAGCGTTGCATCATGTCATGGGCCATGTTTGAATAAGTAAATGTTTCTAGAGATATTTTGTTGAAATTTTATCTCGATAAGTCATCACATATTGCATATCAAAGTATAAATACCTTGAAGAAATTGTCCCATGCCCCATGCCCTAATTACCATGAGAAATTGTTCTAGAGGCCTCCTTGACTAAGTGAATTCATTCCAAGCATTGAAGCATCCTTGACTCCATTTCTCCCAAAGTATTAGGCATTGATCCTCCATAGGTGATCACCTAAACGCATAATTTTCTCACCCTTCTCTCTTTCTTTCTAGGCCTAGCCTACATAGGTCACCTAGGGCATCAATTATCTCAGAATCTAACCATCAAAACACTTCAATTTTTGGTCCACAACTACGTTGATGTTTGCACTAGAGGCCCTCCAAATTTGAAGCAAATTCAATGGTGGTATCTCGCGATATAGCAAGCCCTAGCTCAGGGACTGTTTCTTGCCCTTGGTTTCCCTTGGCTAGTGACCTCATTAGGATCATTATATCAAAATTATTGAAAATTTCCCCTTTGATCCCCTTCTCCCCCTCAATTAGGTCAATCACACACTTGATTGATCAATTCCACCCCCTTGACCTAATTTTGGGACCACTTGGTCCCGTGTGGTCCCAAAATTTATTGAAGCTAATTTCACAAAGACCACTTAGAAACCAAGTTTTCACAAGGATTTCTAGGACTAGGTATCTCCTTTACAAGTCTTATCTGCAAACCCTAGCCCTTGAAATCCCGTTAACCCTTCCTAGAGAGCCTTACACCTTGCTTCTCAAACAAGCAAACCATACAATTGAGTCTCTCTTATGAATAGGCCTTAGGAATCACTGATTATCCCCTTATTGACTCATTTATTTAGTGATTCCATTTATAGCAGGTCTCCTCCCATCGGTGAAAGTCTGTAAAAAGCAAGGAGCCATAGCTGAGGTGTCAATGGGCTATTGCTCCATTGTTGCCCTTGACCTAGTAGTTTCCCTTTTAGGATCCCCTCCTAGCACCCCTGCTAGTTTGAGCGGAAACATTTTTGGTGCTGTTGTCAAGGACACAAAACGTGTGGTTTTGTTCCCCATATGACATATTGACATATCATTATTGGTGACTCCATTGGAAGAATGAAGCCCTAGTTCTTCATTGAGCTTCAAAGTTAATGCTTGTAGGGTGAAGCAAGCATCTATCAAGGCACTTTAATTCACCCCAGCAACTCCATTTTAATCCTAATATGCAAAATCATGAAAAATGGACTATTGTAAAAGAGATATTAAGCTTGGTCCTAACATTTGCAAAACTCAATGACCAAGACATTCAAGGACTACAAAGGGATGTGGATAAATATGTTGAATTTTATCAATATTTATTGGAGAATATGGATAAGGAATTCATGCTCAAATTTCATAGGTCAACACAAAAGCAACTCTAGATAATGGGGTGTTCCTATGAGAAGGATCCTAGTCGTCTCCTTGACTTTGTCAACCTAACCTGTGTTTCTAATATTCTGACTGACCTAATCAATGAAAAATATTATAGTTAGCCACAAAGCCCCACAAAGGGTAATCAATTGGATGATCAATGTGACATTGAAGAAAGTTCAAGTGTGAAAGATCATCATCAATGCGAGGAATATATGGAAGAGTGGAATCAAGCTAACGAAGTTAGAAAGGACCTTGGGGACCTAAATAATGAGCAAAAGGATGAGTCCCCCTTTATTCCACATGATGAAAAGGATGATTTTGTGGACACATGTGGTGGGGAAAATGAGGTTGTGGAAAGTGAAGTTGAGGCTGACCTTAACTTTCTCAAGGATATTACCCCTGATGACTCTCCTTTTGAAAACCTTGGGGAAGGTGATCCCATTAACCCCTTCAAAGATTACATTAAAGATTACTTTTGCATTGAAAAGAGGAAATGGGTCCTCAATTTGATCTTGCTCCCACTTATGATACCGACAAGGAGGATGATGTTGAGACTGGTCTTCCATTTCTCCTGGGCACTATTTATGATGACATATCTATCGATACCCTTGGGAAGGAGAATTATTATTTTCCCTTGCATGAAGAGGGGAAATTGGAAGTAATCGATTTTCCTTTTAGGAAAGACCCAATCTTTGATACTAATAATGATGAAATCAACAAAGCCCCCACTCATAGTTGCAGGGGAGCGCCCCCCCCCCCCCC
>APFE030361304.1:39265-122480 GCA_000404065.3 Pinus taeda
ATCAGATTTCCTTGATGAGGGGTGTAGGAATGATGTGGATTCAAAGGTTTATAGGTTTTTCTATGCATGTGGGATACCATTCAATGTTCTTCGCTCACCTTATTGGCACGAAATGGTTTCGGCCATAAATGATGCCACTAAAGGATACAAGAGCCCTGGGTATGACAAGGCAAGAACCGTTGGCCTTGATAATGAAAAAGCAAAAATATCACATTCTTTGAATAGAATGACAAGTGCTTGGACTGAGCATGGGGTGTCCATCGTATCTGATGGATGGACAAATGTAAAAGGCAAGCCATTGATAAGTGTTCTTGCTGTGTCTGTTAATGGTCCAATCTTTCTAATTGCACATGATTACTCAGACAAGTTCAAGGCTGCCATCAACATTGCAGAAGCATTACTTGAAACAATTGACCGTATTGGGCCATACAATGTCATCCAAGTCATCACTGATAATGCTGCTAATTGTAGGGCAGTGGGAGCAATTATTGAGGACAAATACCCCAATATATTTTGGTCTGGATGTTTGGTTCACACATTGAACCTTCTGTTGCATGATATTGTCAAGAACAAAAATGTACAATACCAATGGATTGGTGATTTGTACAAAAAAGGCAAAAAAATGATAAAATTTATTACAAATCATAGTAATACCCATGGCCTTTTCTGCAGTCACTCGAGATTGGAGTTGTTGAAGATTGCGAAGATGAGATTTGGTAGCTATTACCTCACCTTCAAGCGCCTTTTGAAGGTAAGAGAGTCAATGGCTAGCATGGTATCAAGTCCACATTGGCAGGTATTGAAGGAAAGGGCTACAGATGCAGCTGAGAGGGGAGGTTTTGAAATGTGGAGGAGGCCGCTCTTGACGGTCAATTTTGGACAAGTGTGAGGCAAGTTTTGGATTTCACCAAGCCCATTTATCACATGATTCGGTTTGCAGATACAGACAAACCAATGATTGGCGGGGTGTATGAGCAGATGGACATCATGTTGGGGCAAATAAAAGATATTGTTCATAACAGAGATCCCGATTTGTACAAACTGATTCACGATTGTGTGTGTGAACGGTGGAATAAACTTAATCTTCCACTACATTGCTTGGCATATATCCTTACGCCAAAATACTACTCTACGTCTTGGTTGGGCCAACCTACAGCAGGGGGTGGGGTTAGGACCAAACCCCATTTAGATCCAGAGGTAACTAGAGGATATTTGGAAGCATTAGAAAAATTGGTACCTGACAAGGAGGAATGTGCAGCTGTGCGCCTTGAAATAGGCAGATACTTCAATGGCACTGGTTTGTACGGTAACTTCCATGCAATGGACGACAGATATAGATTTGATATTCTCACATGGTAGGAAACATATGGCGGGCAGGGACTTTTGCCCAAATTGGCAAAAAAAGTTCTTTCACAGGTTGTAAATACTTCTTCTGCAGAGAGGTGTTGGAGCACCTACAACTACATACATAATGTGAAAAGGAATAGACTCAATGAAAACCGAGCAGAAAGCTTGGTTTATGTGCACTACAACTTGAGGTTGTTGAGTCATTACTGTGATCGGGCTAATGAGGATCCCACATATAAAATTTGGGACAATCACCCAGAGGATGACAATTTGGAGGATGGCATTGTACATATTGAAAAACTGGAAGAGGAACTTGTAAGGGATGAAGATGATGCTTCCATGCCACCTCCACCTCCACCTCCACCATCCAGTAGCAGTGCTCGAGGTCCGAGTCTTGTTCTTTTGCTGTCGCCACCTCCATCTACACCCTCACGTGGAGGTTCTAGTTCTGGTCGTCGGTCTGTGCGGGAGACTCCAAGAAGACCACCACGACCTCCTTATACTCCTGGAGACTCTCGTGGCAAGGGCCACATGTAGATTTATCATTTACAGTTTACTTGTCTTTTTTAGTTTCTATTGGACTTTAGTTTTAACTTTTCATAACTGTTGAGTTTTGAGTCTTTGACTCTTGACTCTTGACTCTTTCATATCATAATGATATTTTTTGTAAACAATATATCACTGTGACAATGAAAATTTGAAGTTTGAAGTTGGGCCTTGGCAATTATAACTCATTGGTAATGATTGTGAATTATGAATATGATGCTTCGTGAAGACTAAAATTGTTTCATTTCATTTCATTATTCATGTTTCATTTTATAAATTTATAACATTTCATATCATGTTAACAGTTAGAAGTTAGGACTTAGAAATATCTAAGATATTACTTCTTGTAATGGTTAAACTTAGCTTACAAGTACAACTTTGGTGATCAATGATGATAAATGCTATTGAATTTTCAATTTTGAAAACTTGAAGTTGAAAGTTGAAACTTTAAGATTGAATTTGATGAATCATGATTCATGAGACTCAATATATTGCAGTTGCAATATGTATTTTACTATCTTGTGGACATGGTTGATGACGATTATAATTTCTAGATGATTGACGTGATATGGTTCAATGATCAATCTATGTTTTTTTATGTTTTTTATGTCTAATTAATCATTCTACATGTTTTTGTTGACATATATGTATCAAAAATTAAATATATATATATATATTTTTAAAAAATCGCTCCTGGATTCGCTCCCAAACTGGGAGCTTCTGAAAATCATCGCTCCCGCTCCCGTTTTCGCTCCCGCTCCCGCTCCTAAGTAACATTGCTCCCACTTTTCCTCATGATTTTATATTCAAACCACTTGAGGCTTTAAATTATGATTTTAAGGAGGAAAAGTTGGTTGAATATGAGACTTCACCATCCCCTTTACCTTTCTCTCTCCTCCATCATCTTGAGTCTTCCACAAGTGATTCCATCACCCCTTTTCGAATGATCTCCAATGACCATGGGCCTTTTCACCTCCCAAGGTATGATGTTGAGGAAGAATCATCCAATAGATGCATCTCTCCTTCCCCCTCATACCCTCAGGGTTGTGAATACAATCACTCCATTGAGTAAACAATATGTTGTCCCCTTTCATGTCCCAAATCTCCTTTCTCTTCCCATCATGACCTTTGGAAGCATAATATTATATGCAGTCATTGTGATAGGGAGTTCTTAAGGGTGATCATTCATTCCACCATTGTGTACTTAGACAAAAAGCCCTACACTTCTGGATTTAGTTATTTTCCTTCTCCTATGACTTCCTCTTACCTCACATGGAAATCATATTTTCTCACTTCCCACCCACTTCATCCTACATGTGACTGTGTTTGCATTCACGTTGGGAATTGCTACATGAGTAATCATATAGGCAGGCATGTGTATATTGATTTGATGATATGTTGGTTGAACTAGATTTATGATTACACTTAGCATGGCCATTACACTATATGCATGTTAGGGTAGGATGCATTGCATGCTCATTTTCCCATTAGAACTAACATCGTATGATATTTTCATGATAGATTAGTTGCATTTTACTTTCTTGTTGATTTTTACAACCTAATACTAAGCATGGGTGATCATAAGACACCACAAAACATGTTGCCCCATGTACTTGGTCATTGATATGTGCAGGTAACAAGTCTATGGTACCAAGAGATTGTTGGTGTTCTCATGACCTCCCGTTCGATTAGCTTTGTGTACCACTCCAAGAGCTCATGTCTTAGTTGGAGCCAGATGTTACACAGCACCTGAGGATAGTGTATATAGGAGAAAATTGTTCTCCTAGATGGTCCTCAATCGGCAACCCCTTGCAGCCACCAGATAGCTCGATGTGCCATTATCTCCATCACCTGAGGCAACCATGTGGTCTCTCGCCCATCTGTTATGAATGTATGTTTGAAGATGGGCCTCCCGACTACAAAGATATGACTTTTCATTGGTTTAATTGAGTAATTTTGTTTACTTTTCATGGAAACTGTGGCATGGATTGGTTCAGGGATTAGACGAAAAAAGTGGGCTAGGTCTGTGCTCTTGTCTCCTCTGCTCGATTTGGTGTTTAGCCTTGTATCTTAGTCCTGTGGGGTCTCCTTTACTAGCCACTAGTTGTAGGGTTGGCATTACATGGGAAATCCTGATTTTGGTTGCGTAATCCCGCTTTCCCGATACCACCTACATCAATCTCTTTCCACTCTTTTTATCCCCATTCATCTATTTTCCCATTTGGGTCCACATAGGTTTAAGCCCCCCCCCCCCCTTGTCTAGACCTTGGATCGGGCCTGAAACGATGCCCCGAAGGTCGATGCAAATAAAAAAGAAAAGAAAAAGCATAATTTGGCCACTCTCAACAAGAAATGTAGCATTAGATGCAAAAGATGGTCAAGACATACAAATTTAGCATGTGGGCAAAAGCCAAAACATGAGCTCTACCCCTTATCCATGGCTATCACCCTGGTTCATATGGGCCCTAGAATGAGACCCCTCCATCATTAAGGAACCCATGATTGTCCCAACCCTTGGTGCACGATGAACTTCCTCACCTCAAGGGGTATCCACTGTTATATATTACACATCATGCTCTCATCCCCTGAAGCCCCAAGCAATTATGAAGAAAAATCAATGAAAGGCAAAAGGCATATGAAGGGTGGAAAAACAAAGGTTGAGGTAACTCATATACCACGATTTTCTCCCTCCTACACTCATATACCAAGGTGTGGGCTTCCTTCTCTATAGCTGCCCTTTGTCCCATCACATGTGGCCTGGATCATTCCATTGACCCTCACTTCATTCCATCATTATATCACTTGCCACCTTCCACTTAATGGATCTACCATGAACATGCCACCCCTTTAAAGGTTGAAACCACCTAATAAGGCCCTTGGTTAAACCCCTTATTAAGCTTGGAGACACTGATACATGCTAAAGCCCACTATGGAAGGGCATGCCACCATGAAGTGCCCCATTGATTACATGATTTGTAAACTCTTTTACTTGATAATTATAATGGTTTGTTGTATTGGAGGGCAAGGGGACGCATTAGATCTTATGTAGGATTGCAGGTGGGTCTCCATTTGGGGCTTGGTCTCCCTATACGGGGTCCTAGCCCTCTAGAGGAGCACATTGACACTTGTAGGGTGAGTGTTGAAAGCCATGGGCCTCCAACACAGCAAATATTACTTCATGGATCCCCAACAGTGCTCATGGATTGCTCGTGTTCCACCTTTTTGGATGAGGATGATGCACCTGGTGCACCATGCCCAACCGACTCCACACTTGCACTATACACTTGGCAAATATTCCAGAGTCCAGAGGATCTCTCCCGTTGGAGAGGGAGGGATTATGTCATCATGCTAGCCCTTACAAATGGTTCACAAACACTTTTGATCCATTTGGAGACCCATGAGGATGTCCTTGTGCCCCCACACCCACTTGGAAGCACTATAGGTTCTTGTCAGGAAAACAAGGGGCCAACCCATTGTCCACTATGTTTGGAGTCCATTTCTACATCATGGCACCCCTTGGACTTCATTAGGCCTCCTCAAAGGCCCAACAACTCACTTTATTGATCATTCGACCCTCTTGAGAGGTATATTCTTCTATTATTGAGCTATTTGGTGGGCTTGTCACCAAAAGTATTGTTATTATGGACATTATTTTATTTTAGGGGCTCAATTAGGCCAATTTAGCTAAATCGAATTCATTAGAGAGTGTATAAATAGAAGTGAGATCAATCATTTGTATTATCATCACTTGGATTGGATCATTCTCTCTTTTCGCTATTCTTTTTGGAGGATGAAATTGGATGAATGGATGAAATTTTTATGTTTGGATCTCTTCATTTTTATCTTGGAGTTTCTATATTGGCATATGATGATGATTGGATATACTTGTTCTCACATGTAAGTGCTCTTTTAGTGCTATTTTATCATTATCATTTCTTAGGTCATATGCATGTTGCTAAGTAATTTCGTTGTCCCAGGCTGAAAATTGCTACTTTTCTTGTGTGTAATGGCGGAAATTTGTCTTTTCATGGCATTGCATCATGTCATGGGCCATGTTTGAATAAGTGAATGTTCCTAGAGATATTTTGTTGAAATTTTATCTTGATAAGTCATCACATATTGCATATCGAAGTATAAAGACCTTGAAGCAATTGTCTCATGCCCTAATTACCAAGAGAAATTGTTCAATTCATTCCAAGCATTGAAACATCTGTAACTCCATTTCTCCCAAAGTATTAGGCATTGATCCTCCATAGGTGATCACCTAAAAGCATATTTTTCTCACCTTTCTCTCTATCTTTCTAGGCCTAGCATACATAGGTCATCTAGGGCATCAAGTATCTCACAATCTAGCCATGCAAACACTTGGAATTTTAGCCCACAACTACGTTGATATTTTCTCTAGAGGCCCTCCAAACTTGAAGCAAATCCGACAGTGGGATCTCAAGATATAGCAAGCCCTAGATCAGGGACCATTTCTTGCCCTTAGTTTCCCTTGGCTAGTGACCTCATTAGGATCATTGCATCAAAATTACAGAAAATTTCCCCTTTGATCCCCTTCTCCCCCTCAATTAGGTCAAGCGCACCCTTGATTGATCAACTCCACCCCCTTGACCTCACTTTTGGAACCACTTGGTCCCATGTGGTCCCACAACTTATTGAAGCTAATTTCACAAAGACCACTTGGAAACAAAGTTTTCACAAGGATTTCTAGGACTAGGTATCTCCTTCACAAGTCTTATTTGCAAACCCTAGCCCTTGAAATCCTCTTGGCCCTTCCTAGAAAGCCTTACACCTTGCTACTCAAGCAAGCAAACCATACAATTGAGTCTCTTTTATGAATGGGCCTTAGGAATCACTTTTTGTCCCCTTATTGACTTATTTATCTAGTGATTTCATTTATACCAGGTCTCCTCCCATCGATGAAAGTCCGTAAAAAGTAGGGAACCTTAGTTGAGGTGACAGTGGGCTATCGCTCCATTGTTGCCTTTGACCTAACAGTGGCCCTTTTAGGATCCCCTCCTAGGACCCCTGCTAGTTTGAACGGTAACAGGGACCTTTCAAGTTTAACACTAAATAGGTTGAGAATGAAGACTTAAAGAGTAGAGTCAATCAATCATATAGAAGGTATGATTTTACAAATGGAAACACAACCATGTTCCAATTTGTATAAAATCTAAAATCAGTTAAAAAGGTGATAAGATAAGAAAATTTTATTAATGTCCGAGAAATGACCATAAATATGTCAATGGGAATACTAAGAACAAAAGGATTAATACAATGCAAGAAACCAAGCGCGCTCCTATATAGTAGACTAAGCAAAACAAATTCTTCAAAATTCACAGAAAGAGTTGTATTTATTTAGAAAAATTTAGAAAGATCTTCTTCGAAGAAATAACTTTTCGAAGCAGTAGAAGAAGAAATTGTTGGAGTGGGAAGAATGAAAATGGAGAGTGAAGAGTTAAGCAATTTGGTTAGAAGGCGCTGATAAAAATCCTAAGTTTCCGGGAAATGAGGAAAGATGATGGAACTAGTTACGTAAGTTGAATGTTCCAGGATATTTTAGAACTAGAGTCAAGACACTTTCAGCAAATTGATCAAGATCCCGCAAGGGAAAACATAGTAGAAACCATTAAAATGACACCATATTTCCTGAGTTTCTTTGACCAAGACCAAAAAGAAGATATTACAGTAGAGGTCTCTAAATTGGAACCAAAGGCAATACTAGAATTTTTTCAATGGTGCAAAAGGCCAAAACCAAATGGATGAGTAATGGAAAATTATTTAGCTTCCTATGAGTTGATGGAAGAAAAATATTGAGCCTTGTGGAAGAATCAAGAAGATTAGAGAATGTCCCTAGATATATAAACTCAACCTTTATAGCTAAGTTATCAGAAATTGCCAGAAACACCTTTCCCCATTTCCAAAATGGAAACGGTACGATCCACGCACGAAAGGACTTGAAACGTCATCAAAACATTTTTTATCCGTATCATAATTTTGGAAACATTGGATCCGGTTTTAAAAACGTTTCTGGAGGTTGTAAATTTTTTTGGATCTGTTTTCAGAAATCTGGAAACAAGTCCATGATTGTCGTGAAACGGATCCACCCACAAAAGGTAAGAGTTGTAAACAGAATCTCTTTTTTTACACTGAGATAAATCTGTTAGTTTTTGGTAGCATCGGACAGGTGTTCTAATCTCGACTTGTGTCAAAGAGGTTAAAGAACACGAGATCTCCAAAACCCATAAAAGGTTTCAGGAAAAAACATCTAGAGATCACTCAATTAAGTTAATTGCTCAATAACTAAATATTTCCTAAGTCAACTTAGGAAAATTGATTAATTAACAACAATTAATTGAGAAAGATCGAGAAAGCTCTAAAGACTCACACTGATCGAGTCTGAGATGATTTTAGTTGTTGATAACGATTTAATCATGGTCGTTGGCGATCCAACAAGAGATTATAAGAGTGGTCGATGGGTAGAGGAGAATACACACATCGAGTGAGAGTGAGAGCAACTTCCTTGGTAGATCGAGCTATCTAGTTACAAAGATTCAGCAAAGAGAGAGTTCGAGCTAGACATTAGTGATTAAGGGAGCAACAACAGAAGGATTTTGAAACATTTCCAATGGAAGTTTGTCAAAGTGTGAAGAGACAGCCTCCAGTCCAAAGAGAGACTGCGCATGGGCTACACAGGCTTCCAAGAGGAGCAATTTGAACCAGCCAAGCAGGGGATCAATTCAACAGCTAAGAGCCAGGAAATTCTTCTAAAGGGCCAGCAAATTCATCTCAGTGGCAAAGACAATCAGTTAGAGGCAATTCAAAGTTATTCTGGAGAGTGTGAAGTAGTGCATGTGCAAAGGCTACGCAAAGGTATTTTTGGAAGGCAGTTCGAGTGGCTAGTTGAGGCTGGATTGCTTGTGGATAAGAGAAATTTTCCCTTAGAGAATTTTATAGTGATTTTCTCAGGAGAGAATAACCAGTTTGGCATCCAGATTTTGTACTCAAATTTTGCTGTTGCATAATAATAAAATGAACCCTCAAATACTGCATTGGTTTCCCCTTCGACGTTTTTCTGGGGCCATTAGTCCAACAATATTGGTGTCATTATTATTGTGTGTGCTTCTATTTTCTCAGTTCCAACATTTTATTTCACTTTCGCAAAATTTATTTGTGAAGAATTGTAGTGTGATTTATTCAGGTATTAATCAGAAAAATTAATAAACTACTAATTAGTTAGAAGAATAGATTCCAGTTGTTGCAATTTAAGGAAATTTCACAAATCAGGAAAGCTCGGCATTGAGGGCCCAACCCCCTCTTAAACTACATAACCCTATTTTTATTTGATTCATGCCATTTTTTTGTTGGAGACAATGAGCACAACCTGTCGCTGGCAGCTGCTTGCACAAAGTCAGGAAAGCTCGGCGTTGAGGGCCCGATCCCCTCTTAAACTATGTAACCCTATTTTCATTTGATTCATGCCATTTTACTTTTTGGAGACAATGAGCACAACCTGTCACTGGCAGCAACTTGCACAAAGTCAGGAAAGCTCGGCGTTGAGGGCCCAACCCCTCTTAAACTATGTAACCCTATTTTCATTCGATTCATGCCATTTTTTTGTTGGTGACAATGAGCACAACCTGTCGCTGGCAGCTTCTTGCACAAAGTCATGAAAGCTCGGCGTTGAGGGCCCGACCCCCTCTTAAACTATGTAAACCTATTTTCATTTGATTCATGCCATTTTTTTGTTGGAGACAATGAGCACAACCTATTGCTAGCAGCTGCTTGCACAAAGTCAGGAAAGCTCGACGTTGAGGGCTCGACCCCCTCCTAAACTATGTAACCCTATTTTCATTCGATTCATGCCATTTTTTTGCTGGAGACAATGAGCACAACCTGTTGCTAGCAACTGCTTGCACATAGTCAGGAAAGCTCAGCATTGAGGCCCTGACCCCCTCTTAAACTATGTAACCCTATTTTCATTCGATTTATGCCATTTTTTTGTTGGAGACAATGAGCACAACCTGTCGCTGGCAGCTGCTTGGAGTTGGAGCCTTGCACTCTCCAACATTATGTGTGCGCTCTTCAGCAAAATGACGAAGAAGTTTAATTTTTCATTTTGTACACATTTACTAATCTATTAATTTAAAATATAAGTTTTTAGCTTCACTATTTAAGTGGTTATATATAATATATATATATAGATATAGATATATATATATTAATATATTATTTTGTAAAATGAATATAATATTTAATATATATTTAAACTATATGGTTTAAAAATATTTTAATTAGAAAATTAATTAATTTATATGAGGTGAATAATATAGTTAGGATACGGAAAGTGTAAGGTAACATGAAATATATATATGTAATGTAACATGAAATATATATATGTGTGTCGTTTCCTTGTCGTATCGTATCTGGAATTTTTGAAAATTTGTCGTATCCGTTTCAAACCCTGTATTTGTATATGTTCCTGTATCCGTTTAAATGCAACTTAGCTTTATAGCACTTATCCCTACGAAGAACAACCCAGCAGTGTTTTGACGATTATATGCCAATATCATAATGGGATACAATCTATAAAATTATTGCAAAACGAATACCCAATAGATTAAAGAAGGTTTTCTCAAATATTATTTTCCATCTTTTGAAAGCAATTTGGCTTTCCTCACAATAGGAAAATATATGATGCACTGAGAGTGACTCAAGAAGGATTTCATTCAATAAAATGTAAAAGCCAGCAGCTACGGTTCTTAAACTAGATCTGTCCAGATTCAATTGCCTTTATTTAAGATTGTTACGAATTCATATGGGAATGAAAATTCAAATGAGGAACTAGATATTGGGATGCTTGTCTCTTGTTTCATTTGTCGTTCTTATAAATGGGTCAAGTTCTCGAACTTTTTGTCCTTTCAAGAGGGTAAGGCAGGGCAGTCCCGACTCCCATGTCTCCCTTTCTCTTTCCTTTGGTGGCAGAGGTACTAAGCATGGCAGTTCAAGAGTGAAAAGTATCTTTCCTTTGGTGGCAGAGGTACTAACTATAGCAGTTCATGAGTGCAAGAGAGAGAAAGATTTGAAAGGTATTAAAAAATAAAATAGCAAGATCCCTCTCTTCGTCTGATCTTGTATTTGTCGCTGATGTTATGCTCTTTGAAGTAGGAACTGTGATAGAAGTAAAAAAATAGAAAGATATCTTAACATTACACTGCACAGCAACAGGTATGGAAATTAACGTCCAAAAATTAGTCCAAAACTTAGACACTCTATTTAATGAGATAGAAGTAGCGATCCTTCAAATTCTTCCATTTAGTATGTCCTTTTGATGTAGTCAAGTAATTGAGTTTTAGACTTAAACCTAATGATTATAGGTTTCAAAATTGGAATTAGTTGTGGAAAAGATGAAAACAAAGTCTCTAATTGGCGTTATAGGTGGCTTTCAAGAGGAGGTACACTAACTCTGGTAAAGTCTGTGTTAGAAGCAATTATGATCTATGGTCATTCACTACACTATATTCCCAAAGGATTGGTGGAAAATCGTTGAAAAAGGTGCTATGTTGGACAGCAACTGCCCAAGGTGAAACAGAATTTATTGTAAACAAAGCAAAAAGCAGGACATTATTCATTTGGAGAGGGCAACCGGTAAGTAAATATAGACAGAAACATAGACGGCATTACATTCCCGAGATCTTTAGCAGAAAAGAGCAAAAGTAAGATCAACATACCAGTTTTAAGTGGAAATCCAGACGCCGAGTAAATCCACTGCAACATATGGCCCTTAATGTCATTCAAGGCTATTGCAAAGGGAAAAGTAGATATACTTGTTCCAACCAGTATACTCCAACGATACACCAGGTGCAAACCAGCAGCCCTCGGCCAGTTGTTGCACTACTAATACCAACTAGAAATGATTGATGGCCTGGACAACCACTACATGCATTCTACGTGTCCTTTTGTAATGGACACCTTTAATTAACTGCCCCCTAAAACGTTATAAATTAAATGCATTCCGTCATATAAATCTCAACCTCTAACGAACTGCATTAATGCCCTGCAACTAAGTTGACATGGTAAACGGCACAATACAAAATCAAAGTTGATGTGCTAGCCCTGTAACAAGCATCTCAAGCTTTTATCACGTCTTGGATAGACATCCCACGCGATCCCATGAAAGAGATAACTTGGTATAAAGCCTTTGCAACAAGAATGAGGAGGAGCTATGCTGGGTGGTTAGATATTATTGTTGGATATTTGTATTAATGGTTATTTATGGCTATGATCCTTATTTTGGCATCATCATAAATGTTAGACAGTATGATGGTGTTGGTTTAATGAAAAAATAATTTATATTAGTTTAGATTTATTTTAATTTTGGATTTATCAAGTGTCGAAAGGCATTAAATATTTTTTTATTCTAAATGAGGGTTGCACCTTAAGAAATTTGATCTATCTCAGTGCTTGGTAGATTTGGAGTTAAGATTGATCTAGGTTGGTTTAATCATTATTTTTTATAATCTAGAGGAATAAGCAATTGGATCAGTGTCATACTCACGTGACACGGGGTCGATTTTAGTCACTACCATTATACTTTTGGGGGCTTGTGATCTATCCTCCTCTCCATAGACCGGGTCACGATTGGGAGATTGAACTTTGGATCTCTTAGTTTACATGATTTCACATCACTTCTATCACCAATTGAGTTGCCCCTGTGGGACTAGGCTAATTCAATTATTTTTTATTTTTTATTATTTTTATTTGTATTTTTTTTATGTAATTCGACCAAGTCAAAATGTTTACATAACATAACAAGACAGGACATTCCAAAATCTCTTCCATATTGGGCTAAAGAGCTCCACTCGGCGTAACATGTTTTTTTAAAGGGATGAATGGTATGGTTAGAGAAAAGGATATATAAAATGGAGAAAGGAACTTTGAAATGTAAATTTTTGTAAAATTTGAGGAAAATTCAATTGAGTTTATTTTTGTTGGTTGGGAGAATTGATTGTTATTTTACTCACTTAAATTCCATTTCCCCAAATAACATCTTCAAACAACTTCTCATTACTTTTTAATATATAGAAAATACATGTTTTATCTCTTGATTATACATTCAAAGTTGTGACGGCTCTACAAACCCTTGTAGTGGCTAGGATTTTGCCCTAGCTGGTTGTCCCTCCTCTGTTGTGCTAATTTCTCCTAGATGTTTGTTGTGTGTCTCTCATAGCCTCTGAATAATGGTGAACATTTGTGCTACAATGGAGAAGACATTTCCCCTTACATGAATGGCAGTTGGTTCTGTAAATTCTTCCTCTCATGCAGATCAAGCCAGACTTTCTTACAGTGCCATGTTGAAATTTGGATTTGTTCTTATGATAGTTCAAGGAGCTCCTGCCTTTAATGTCCCCATGGAGGAGGAAGCCTTTAGCTTTGAAAAAAAAAATCAAATCAAGGTTTGGTCTATAGATTTAATGGGTTTTGGTCATTGTTGACTAGTCTCCACAAGTGGATTTTTGATTCACGAAAACCTCTATTGTTTGATGATCTAAATATTTACCCTCTAGCTTGGGGTTTTTTTGTTGTTCTCTTTGATAATCTTGAGGATAAGAAGATTATTTGTGATTCGAGCCCTGGTTATAGGGTAGTGTCAATCTCTTCATCCAACCCTGGACTCTTATTTTTATCTGATTATGACATCGATCTCCATGGCTCCAGTTCGGGTAAGGCTCCCAAACCTTCGCCTACGTCTTTAGAATCTCCCATCATTAACTTTGATTGGAAATTCAATAGGGAAATTTTATTGTCACATTTCAGAAACTATTTTTTTTTTTTAAACCACTTATGCTTGAATATGCATTGAGATGGATTTTAATAAGAATTTTCCTACCGAGATAAATCTAATGGCTCCAAACTATATATGGGTTCAGAAGCATGATTATGAAAATGTTTCATTTTTATGTTAAATGTGTTATGAAACAGGGCATGTAATAAAAAATTGCCCCAAGTGATTGAAGAATAATAAAGTATGGAAAACTAGTCGAGGGCCCAAATGGTGGGAAGGATCTCAAAGCGAACATTATATGATATACAAGGAAGAAGAGACCCAAGATAAGGAAGAAGCAAAAGACAACCAAGAAGAAGTTATTGTCAAAGAGGATTCACTAGAGGAAACAAACATCAATAAGGAAGAAGTGAATGTCAAAGAGGATCCTTTGGACTTAGCGATAAAGGAAGCCCACATTCAGCAAACCCTCATGAACGTTGGATTCCCATCTAAATCCTCATTAAATAAGGTTGGAAAAACATTTCTTGGGTTGATAAGGAATCTGAAGAAGAACCTACTAAAAGAGACAGACATCAAAAAACACTCATAGGAAGGTGAACCCTTAGATTTAGCTGAAAATACAGGTTGGATCCAAGTTAGAAAAAAGGCCAAAAATATCTCACCAAGGAAAAGAAGACGACAATCAAAGTCAAATCAAAAAATAGTAAGAAATGCAATATAAATGTATTTGGATTTTGGGACTATTTTGGAAAAAAAATAGCCAGAAAAGGAGTACATTTTTTGTATTAAGGCATTCCCGCTTGAGAGTTTAGATTGAGCCATCGTACCCATTCTCAAATGTTGAGAAATGTAACTAGTTTCGGTCTTCATAATTATTGTCTTATGTAATTTCAATGTATTTGTCAAAATAAAGAAAAAGAAAAATTATTATAAGCATGGTTTCATGCTTCATTTATTTTGTTTTTAGGTCAAAGCACCCATTGAGTGCTTCTAGGGTTTATGTCATGTGTCATGGTCATTATCATTACGTTATAAACCCTTCTTGAGCTTTATATATCAAGAAAGAAATTTGTAATTGAGTCAAATATGTAATTGGTGCCTCCTCCGCCAAGTCAGCCCTAAGAGAAGACAAGTCAGCCTCGTGAAGAGATTCGGCCACCTTGAAGAGACTATAAATAAGAAGGCATTCACCCTATTTTTGATCATTCATTCATCCAAGGAGTTTGATCGGCAATTTGAAGTGGAAAAAAAAAGTGTGAAGAGCCTAGAAAGGAAGAGGATGCATAAACAAAGAAGGAAGAAACACTTGACAAGTAAAGGAACCAAATTTGTCTCTTGATTTCCCACACATGTGAAGAATTTGTGTTGCAGGAGAGGCCGAAATTACAGATCTGCAGTTAGGATGAAATTCTTGATGCAGTAGGGCCAAACAATGTGTTTGATGTAGTATTAAAGCATTTTGACTTGAGTTGATTTCCGAAGTTTGGCTAAATGTCTTAGAGGCTGACTTGGTGGATTGGAGGAGGTACTTTGTCTTGGTCAAGGGTCTTGGTTGTATCAATTGATTTGGTTCTAAAGAAAGATAAGAGAATTTTGGGTTTTCGCCTAGAAGAGGTATTTTTCCCTAGATGAGAGCCTACATATTGTGTATGCAATCTTCATGTTTATGTTTTGGTAGTTGCTTGATGATAAGAAGACAAAAGAAGACATAAAGAAGTTTAAAGAAGACCTTAAGAAGATAACTAAATATCACAAGTAATTATCAAGATAAGAAAATATTTATGCCTTTATGATTTTCTAACATGGTGTCAGAGCTAAGGTAAAGAAGAAGGAAAAAGGCAGCTTGAAGATCAATAGCTCTCATCATCTTAAGAAAGGATTCAAGAGAAGGTTTCAAGGTAGATCATAAGAAGAAGTAAAGTCTTAAGAGAAAGAAAGTATTAAGAGTTCTTACAAGAAGGATATTTAGACCCCTTCATAAGAGTAACATTGACAAGTTTATTTATGGGATCATCAATGAAAACTAAGAACAAGCTTCAAGGAGCCTCTAATTCTAGAGCATGAAAAACATGGATGGACCTCATCCTTGCAAAGAATAAGGTATTGGAGTTAGTAGGAAAAGTCAAGGAATCCACACATGATGTTGGAAAGGAAAAGTACAAAGAAACCGACATTATTACCATGAACCTAATTGTGGATGGAGTTAAAGTCAACTTGATTCCCCACATATCCACGCTAGATTGTTCAATAAAAATGTATGAATCTTTGTCAAGTTACTTACAATCAAGAATAATGGGCAAGTGGCAAGTTTAAAGAATGCACTTCAATCAGTCAAAATGACAAAAGATGATATGATATCTTCCTATTTTGTAAGAATTTTCCATATAAGAGATGAACTACAAGAAATTGATGAAATAGTCTTTAAAAAGGAAATTGTGATTGCTACCCTTCTAGGACTACCAAAGTTTTGGAATGCCTTTGTAGCCAGAATTAGTAGTTGGAAGAATTCTCCATCCTTCGAAGAAATGTGGTCTTCTTGTATACAAGAAGAAGCTCATCTTTCCATGATCGAAGGTAAGCAAGAAGATAAAGAGAATACCTCAAATTCCTACTCTACTCATTTCAAGAAGAAAAAATGAAATAAGAAATTTTAAGGGTCAAAGAAAATTCATGGGAATATTGACCTTTCTAAAATAGAATGTTATCATTGTCACAAGATGGGACATTATAAGAATCAATGCCCTGTTAATCCTAAGAATAAGAAGATTGAAAGGGACTAAGCTACAATTGCTACTGATGATAATCCTCCAAAGAAGTCTAAAACTGAGGATTCTAAAGTCAAAGACTTATTCTATTAAGTCCCATATATCATTTACGTATAGTATAGGATATTGTTTTAGTTCTTGCAAAGTTTCTCTTATGTTTGACTCTAGGATCAATCATTTTGATTTCTAGGGTTTATAGGTTTAATATGTTTTGTTAGAAAGTTCTTAAGTTGTTTTGATGAGTTAAAGGCATCCCTCACAAGACTAGATTGTTGTATGATCAAGAGGGAGCTTCCCCCTTTTTCACAAAAGATAAGTATTTTTCTCTTTATTTCCTTTTTCATTATTGATTTCCTTTATATATCTAGCTTCATTTTTGTTGCTTGTTTATAATCCTTTCTCTTTTGTTTCCTTGGAAGGAAAGTTTGAAAGTATATTCTAAAGAATGCTTGCAATAAGGATTATGGTTATATTTAGAGGGAGGCTCCATAAGAAGAAAGAAACTTTGTTGTAGAGGGAGGAGCCCTTCAATAGGAAACCCTACAAGGTTTGTAAAAGAAGCAACTCAAGGTATGTGTGACATTACAAGACTTATGGCAAGTCTTCATTATAAGAAGTTTCAATCATTTTATCTTTAAATTCTCTATATTACTAACTTTCTCATATCAAGGGTTTGTTATGGAATCATAAAGATCCTTGTATTAGGGTGATTGATCTCTAGATTAAATCAACCTTTATCATACTATCTATCTTTTGTTCTCTTTGGTAAAACCCTAACCTTTAGGGTTCACTATAAAAACTCTAGCCTTTTAGGGTTTGTTGATGATATCTAGAACATATGACAAAACCTTGTATTTTAGGGTTTGATGAATTAGGGTTAATGACAAAATCCTTATAATAGTTAATGCAAGATCCTAGGAATGAAACATGTTGAAATATGTAACTAGGGTTGGTCTTCATAATGGCATATGTAATCGTAATTTTATGTATTTAATGAACAGAGAAATAAATTTATTATTTGTGTACTTGAGGCATCGGTTTCATGGTCAAGGGAAATTTATTTTTAGGTTAAGCACCCATTAAGTGTTTCTAGGTTTGTCGTAAAGTTAATTGAGTCATTGTCATGTATTGAAGACCCATTTGGGCATGTTACATATTGTAAATAAAAAATTATTGAGTTCAAAATAGAGTCAAAAGACCCTCCAAGACCTCATCATGGCACAAAGATCAAGTCAGCCTACATGAAGGGACAATTCGACCTCAAGATAGCAATTTGTACCCCTCATAAGCCTATAAATAAGAAGGAATTTGACCTCATTTGTATACTCACTCAAGCAAGTTCGATCTCCTCAAGATAGAAGCTTGAAAAGGACGAAGAAGAAGAAGAAGATCGATATCGAAGTTTTTGGGCCTCTTTCTCTCTCTTTCGTTAGGGTTTCTACAGTTTATGGGCTAGACTAAATTCGGAAGTTGCATCGAAGCTATGAAGTTGCAAGGTCGAAGTTGTGAAGCTACAAGATCGAAGTTGTGAAGTTGTCTCTAGATCGAAGTTGTGAAGCTACTAGGTCGAAGTTGAATCAAGGTCAAAGCTATGAAGTTGCTAGGTCGAAGTAGAGCGAAGCACTTTTGGGTCTATTTTTCTGGGCTATATTCTCTGTACATGAGAAGTATTAAGACACGCTTATTTAGTAGCAAGTATTGAATTGCAACCACCATCAAGGATTTTATGTGCCAAGAAATGTCTCCTTTGCAAGCCGAAATAACAAGAAAAATATTTCAAGTCAAGTGAAGTAGAAAGGAGGTAAAATTTTCCATCTTCTAGCCACATGTGTGAACTAGGGTTATTGCATAAAAGGCTAAAATTGCATAATTGTTACAACAAGCTGAAATTCTGAAGAAGGGACGAAACTTGAGGTTGTGAACCAAGTTTAACTAGCATTATCTTGAAGGAAAAAAAGCAAGAGAAGTGTTGTCATCATCATCAAGAAATCAATGTGATCTCCCTTTGAGCCAAGGATCAATTTTGAAGAAAGACATCTTCTCCAAGAAGACATCTTCTATTATCTACATCATCATCAAAATCAAGAAGGCATCAAGTTGAAGATTTCATCCTCTAGGAGTATCTTCACTTGACAAGTAAGAATTTTTATATATATGTTTGAATATGTCAAAATGACTTCATATTGTAAAGAGAGAAACAAATTGGTTGGGTCGTCAAAACTTTCTTACATGGAAGAAGATGATTGATTCGATCCTCATAGAAAATGAGGTCATTGGTCATGTTAATGATTTAATTGTCAAACCACCAAAAGAAGAAGCTCAAGCTCTATAAGATGAAGATGTCAAAAGAAGAAGGAATAGCCTCATACTTTATGAGGGTGTTAGAAATAAGATACCAAGTCCAAGGGAGAAATATTGTCTAACAAGGAAATTGCTACCATAGTGCTCAATGCACTACCAGAGTAATGAGGGAAACTTCACATCAAGCATCTATGGGAAGAAGGAAGCTACTCCATTCAATGAACTATGGTCATTATGAAAAATTGAAAAAACCAGGCTGAAGGAAAAAATCGATGTAGGATCAAATGAGCAAGCCCAAGCATTTATTGCCATGGTTAGAAGAAAAGGGAAGTTTGGGAAGCTTGGTCCTTAAAAAAATAAGAAGAATATGTCGAAGGTTCAATGTTATGGTTGTCATGAATATGGGCACTACAAGAGAGATTGTCCAAAGCTCAAGAAGGAAAACAACAAAAGAGGAAGGGAAGAATCCATATCACTGAAGAAGTAGAAGAAGTTGAAAAGAAGAAATCCAAGAAAAAGGAAGTAAAATATCTCTACTATGATTGAGATAGTCTTCCTCACCCAACTCTTTTCAAGTTTATGTTTCAAGTTTTCTTTTGTAAAGTATAACTATCATGGTAGGAATCATTAGAAGCATGATAGGATGCATCATGTTAGGAGATCGAATAATAGAAGCATATGATTGAAAGCAAGAGCTTGTGACATCATAATAAAGAAGCATGAAAGATAGCTGAAATAGAAGTCTATGGTTTTCACCTATAGAAGGATGTAGCTCTTGGTAATCTCATTAGAAGCATAAGTAGTACTTATGGGAAAAAGAATGTCATCTAGTAGAGAGCACATCATACATCATTCAAAAGGAGCATTTGTAGGATGAGGATGATCAATATTCTCCGTTGGAATCTTCATTAGAAGGTTCACCTACTGGAAGAAGCAAGTGTCTCACCTGGAATTCCAACTTGTATAGGATTCAGGGGATGATGGTATGATGTCAAAACAAGTGAAGCAGGTCAAGGGATTGAAGTTATTTCAATCAAGGAAGTTATCGAAGGAAGTCTAGATGACCAAAAGAAAGAGATGAGGTACGTATGCTTGTACTTGATAAAATAAAGTCATGTCATTTGTTTGCATATATCATGTATGAGTGCTCTACCTCAAGAGCATGATCAAAAGAAAGGATCTCCTCCTATGAAAGGATGAATGAAGGCATGGTTCATACATTGACTAGATGAAATCAACATAATATGTCCTCATATGAAATATGAGGTGGTTGAAAAAGTTGAAAGGAACTATGATTGGAAGTTCTTGGGAGGAAATGTGTGAATAAAGAAAGGAAGAGATCATGAAAAATGCAACTATGGAGAAGGCAATCAACATCCAAGGAATAGGCACCCAATGGAGTTGAGAAGATCTAAAATATAGAATCTAGCACATGGATTGGCACATGTAAGAGGACTACTCCTCAAAACGTAAAAAACAATAAAAAACCATATTCAAGAATGTACAAGATGGCAAAAGAATCCCAAAGGGAACTGCTTTGAAAACCTCCGCTTCGCGCACGCAGCAGCCCATGGTGCGATCTGAGTACTCCCTTCATTGTTATGGCCCCGAGAGGGGCCCCTAAGGCCCCTCCTCCTCCACCAGAGATCCTTGCGTTCAAGAAGTTGATCGGTGATAGTAGTAAACACCCAGCAAGGGAAACTCAACGCAACTTTGTAAAGAAACTTGACAACATCCCCACAGTCGCCCTGCCCGTTGAAGATTCTTGCAGATCTACTATGAACTTAGCTAAAAGAGGGCTCATCAATCAATTTACAGGGCTATGGCCTTCCCCCAAGGCTGTCGAAGTGTGGGTTCAAAGGAACTAGCGACCACTAGTAAAGGAAGGCATCAGAAGTTTTTTGGTTGGTAAGGGATTTTTTGTCTTTGTTTTTTATTCAGTAGAAGACATAAATCTCAACTTTAGGAATGGACCATATTTCATGGGACCTCAAGGTCTGTATCTAAACTCATGGTCACCTGATTTTGATCCGACATAAGATGTGTTGTCATCAGTTCCAGTGTGGGTGCACCTCCCTCATCTTCCACTGCACTGCTGGAACTCGAAGTCACTAGAAATGATTGGTAACACCTTGGGAAAATACATAGATAGAGCAGAGAGAAGGGATCAGTATTTATGTGCAAGAATATGCATCGAAGTCAACTTGGAAATAGGGTTACCTAAAGCCATAAAGTTAACAATAGTAGACTAGTATTATAGCCAATAGTTAGACTACGAGAAGCTACCATTCAAATGCAAAAATTGCCATGAATATGGGTATTTTGCAAGATACTACAAAAAAAAAGGAGGAGGAAGATCTAGAGAATTCGAAAGGAGAAAAATGGATCTAGGTGCAGAAAGCAGTCCAGGCCAAGGAGAGTAACATGAATAAATGGAAAGAGTCACTGATGGAGTCTAGAACTCCCTTAACAGGATTGGTTCAAACGGAAGGAAGAGGAGAACAGCCAAAGACAACAACCTCAATAAACCCATTCGAAACCCTCAACACTTCAATCGAAATTCCAGAAACAGAGATAGAGGAGATTGAATGCGAAGTTCCCTCACTCGAAGCAAAAAAGAAGAACATAGAAGTAACCCAACTTGACTTCCCAGCAGGAACCTCCTCCTCACCTACATATGCAAAAATGACAAGGAAAAAACCCCCAGAAACCTCTGGGTCATCAGAAGATGAGACATTCGAGAGACCCTCTAAAAGAGTTGGAAGGAAATCTCATAAGGAAGCTAGGGAAGAAGAGGTAGAGAGGCAAAAAATGCAAGGTAGCCAATCCACCATTGAAATGTCTATCAGGGGAAACACTAGAACAAGGCCCTCTAAGGGGGGATCAACTCACTCCAATCCCGTTAAATAATGAAACTAGTCTCTTGGAATTGCAGAGGCTTGGGGAACCCTTCAAAAGATGAAGTAATCAAAGATCTTCTAAAAATAGAAACTCCTAAGATCCTCATGCTCCAAGAGACTAATATTGAAGGGGAAACCCTTCTTGAGATCAGCAAATTAAAATGGGGAAAAAATGCAGGAAAGGCCATTAGTGTAAGAGGTTCCTATGGTGGCCTAGCAACATTGTGGTCAGAGGACAAGTATCAACTAGAAAGCTCCTTTGAGACCCAACATTGTATATTCACAGAACTTTGGCACCTCTCTAGTAAGCTCTCCATATCTCTCTTCAACCTTTATGTTCCAATCCACCTTACAAACAAGAAAGAATGTTGGCAGACCTTTTCTGATTTCTTAGACATTTACTCCCCTCATAATATAATAGTGGTTGGAGATCTCAACCTCGTCATTGATCCAAAAGAAAAGAGAGGTGGCAATAGTGGCAGGGACCAAATGCTTCCATTAGCAGAGGAGATAATACTTCACTGGGATCTTCTTGACTTCAAACCGAAGAAAGGTCTTTACACCTGGACAAACAATAGAGCTAAGGCAAAACACATCTATGCTTGCCTAGATCGTTTCCTAGCACAGAGCTCTTTGTTGCTAGGAAAAAGACTGATCTCCTAGAAAATTATCTCAAAGCTGGCCTCAGATCACAAACATATTCTCTTACAGTTAGAAGAGGAAGAAAATTTGGGCCCTGTCCCCTTTAGATTCAACCCGCTTTGGTCAGGGAAAGAAGGGTTCATGGAAACTATTTTGGAGGCATGGTCCATACCCGTGACAGGATCTCCCAACTTCGTGTGGGAGTAGAAACTAAAAATAACGAAGAGAGCTCTGAAAAAATGGATTAAAGAACCATCAAATTCTCCTACCGGCAACAAAAAGGAGACAGTTCAGTTTTTATCAGATCTGCAAATGGATTTGGAAAGTAAGGAGATCTCTGCTTCAGATTTAGAAAAATAACAAGTTGCCCAAATCAAATCATTTCACGCTTTCTACCATGAAGAAGACACTTGGAGGCTTAAGTCTCATAGCCTGTGGCTTAAAGCTGGAGATCAAAATACCTCTTTCTTCCATAGGCAATATAGAGCCCGACTATCTCGAAATCATATCTCTGAAATCACTTGCTCAGATGGGACTATGCTCAAAGGTCAAGAACAACTAAAAAAGGCAGCAAAAGATCATTTCCAGAATCTATATAAAGAGGATGGGATTGGGAGTGAAGAAGTCATCTCTGAATTTCTCTCCCACATTCCATATTTGGTAAGCAAGGAGGACAACACTAGTATTATGAAACCTTTCTCAGAGGAAGAAATCTGTAAAGTAATATGGTCCATGGAACAAGACAAGACACCAGGACCTGACGGATTCTCAATTCATTTTTATAGAATCTGCTGGGAAATAATAAAAATTGATCTTCTGAGGATGATTAAAGCTTTTCATCAAAAAGCCAAAGTGGGAGCCAATACTAACTCTACCTTCCTTGCATTAATACCAAAAGAAGTGAATCTGGGCACTTTGACAAGTTTAGGCCAATCTTGCTCTGCAATGCATCATAAAAAATCCTGACAAAATTGCTGGCAAACAGAATCAATCCACTGCTTGGGAAACTCATTTCTCCCACCCAAGGCGGCTTTGTCAAAGGGAAACATATATTGGACAATGTAATACAAGTGCAAGAAGTCATACATTCCAGTTATCTTTAGTAGGAGCAAGGTATGCTCATAAAGTTAGACATGGAAAACGAATTCGACCGGCTAAATCTTTCTTTCCTGTACAAAGTCCTCCTTTCCTTTGGTTTCAGCTCTAACTTTTTCAATTTGATTAAAGCATGTACTGAAAAGCCATGGATAGATCCTTTAGTTAATGGCAGGCCAGCAAACTATGTCCAAGCCTCGAGGGGAATAAGGCAAGGCTGCCCCCTCTCCCCTTTCTTGTTCATTCTGATGGCAGAATCATTAAGTAGAAAACTGACAGCTGAAAAGAAAGCAGGGACAGCTCCAGGAGTCAGATTGATGAAAGGGCTATAGCCTCTCAATCACGCACTATTTTTAGATGATACTCTTCTTTTGAGCAGAGCCTTCATCAAGATAGCCAAAGATTACAATGGAATTCTTCAAAAATTCTACAGCATATCAGGAGCTCTTATAAATAAAAGGAAAAGTGCAATATACGGGTGGAATGTGGATCAACAAGCCATTCAGAGAATATCCCTCTCCTTAGGATTTTTGGGATTCGCTTCTTGGGATAAAATCAAATATCTTGGGTTACCAATAACCTTGGGCCCTAACAAATTATCGTTGTGGAAAGAGGTAATAAGAAAAATTAAGTCCAAGATTACAGCTTGGGGAGGTCAATGGCTCACCAATGCTGGAAAACTCATCCTTATAAAATCTGTTTTTTCCTCCCTACTTATTTATCTGGCTTCCTTTCTTTTGGCTCCAAAGAAGATCAAGGAACAGATCTCCAGACTTATTAGGGATTTTTTGTGCAGAGGAGGAAGAGGAAATCAAAGAAAATTCCACCTAATGAATTGGGATACAGTTAAACGCCCCATCTCTGAAGGAGGTCTACAAATAAGAGACCCAGGCCTTGCCAATCTGGCTCTTGGAGGTAAAATACTTTAGAACCTCTTCTCAAACAACGAACACCCTATCAGTCAGGTCATAAAGAAAAAATATCTAAAAGGCTCATCGCTAAGGAACATTCAGATAGATAACAACATCAAAGGGATGTTGATATGGCATCTCTGTCGCCTTGGGATAGAGTTCTTCAAAAAGCACTTGTATCACATTCTTGGCAATGGAAAAAACACGATGTTGTGGCAAGACAACATAATGGGACATTTGCCTTTGAGCAAAAATGAAGCAATCAAAGAAATCAGGAACTGGCTCATTCAGCAAAGATTCCTCACCTTGGTAGATATCTCGACATGGGATGACTCGGGAAAATGGCAGGCTTGGGAAATCCCACGAGTTCCAGATCAAATGCACAGTCAATAAATCCTCTTGGAAAAAGCATTAACAAGACTGGCACCGGTTCATATGTGTTTGATGGACAAATGGGGATGGGGAAAGACTGGAATCTACAATGCAAGGCATGGATTTGCCTCTCTTCAACCACAACAAGCTTCGAGCCATACTGCATTTGTGTGGAAACAAGTATGGGACCCTCTTGGTCTCCCCAAAATAAATTTCTTCACCTGGGTATTAATGCATGGGAAAGTGCTAACTGGTGACAATCTGAGTAAAACAGGTATTCATGGGTCACATCGGTGTTCTCTTTGCTGCAAAGCCCAGGAGACCATGGAGCATGTGTTTGTGGATTTCTCTTTCGCTCAAGAAGTCTGGGACTACATCCTTCAAGACCTCAATGTCTCTGCCCCATTGCAAGTCAAAGTAGTTAGCCTTTTTAGCACCTGGAGAATGTTTTATCGTCACATGACCCAAAGAAACACAACATGGAACAGAATCTGGAAAGCAATACCTAAATACGTCTGCTAGGAAATATGGCTCGCCAGAAACGACCAGATCTTCAACAGCATTCCAAACTTCCCTTTGAAGGTGGCAACAAAAGCAAAAGCATTACTCCTCGAGACTGTGGCCAATCATCCCATTAAAAATGATAACATGCTTCTCCCGGAAGAAAAAAAATGGATGGGAACTTATATATTTTGAGACAGGCTAAACAACACCACTTGCCCCAGTGAAACTCTTGTATGGAGACTATGACAAGCGGACACAGATTTTCAAGCTTGGTGAAGGAAACATGGTAAAACAACAATATTTTTTGATGGTGCCTCCAAAGGCGATCCAGGGATAGCAGGATCAAGCAGAGTGATCTACTCCCGAGAGGGTATTTGTGAAGATAGCTTCAGCTGGGGACTTGGACTAAGAACCAACAACCAGGCAAAAATCCTTGGGTTGCTAAAAGCCTGTCATATAGCACATGAAAAAGGCATTAAAGAAATACAAGTCTTCAGGGACTCAGAAATTTTGATAAAGATATTAAATTCAGAGGACCACTTCAGCAATCCAGCGCTCAACAAGACACTTCAAAGGTTGAGATACGTGCTCCAAGACTTCTCTTCCTATCTCCTTTTCCATATTCTACGTGGCTCAAATAAGGAAGCAAATGCAAAAGCAAACTTGGCATGCCTCCTGCCACAAGGAGACTTAATCAAGAATGATGAAGAACCTACATGGAACCTGATCTTGTAATCTAGAGTAAATCTACACCTATGTAAGGAAAAGGAGAGCTGCAACTAAAAGGAATTCTGAACATTGTAATGACGGTTGTTTTGGTTTCGGCCCAACCAGTTTTAAATAATTAATATAACCAATATAGTTAAAAAAAAACATCTAAGGAATAGAATATTTGACTATGATATCTCCATGGGAAAGATATGAGGATCATGATAAAGTCTAAAAAGGAAAGAGACCCTTGACTTTGTATATATTTTCGGAGATGTGTCAACATTTATGCAGAATGTTGGTGCAAACAAGGGGATGTCATGATGAAATAACATCACAAAGGTACTTTTGATTTAATGTTCATTTTCTATTTTTGAATAATATTTAGATGGGCTAATGCAAGGTTATGTTGTAGTGGCTACAACCACCCTCCAAAATTTTGGCCTGCACCAATTTCAGAGCCTCCCTTGAATATTTTCACTTGATGATTTCACACACTTGGGCTCACGCCATGAGCTCGTGTGAATCTTTGCATCCACCTTGCTTTCTCTTTTCATTCAAGTTCTTGTATGCTGGTGTCTAAGTCATGCTTGCGACCATGTTATGGTTATGCTCAAAGTCTTCGCTTCGTATGTGCTTGTTGTGTTCCTTATGAAAGCATTTGTCGCACTCACACACCAAGTCATATTCATTGTCGCACAAGTGTTGTCTCAATCAATGAACGGTCAATCACGAGTGCTGCACTTGTCAGTTGCACCGCCGGTCTGTCATGTTGAACATGTGTGTATAGATGGTTTGGTTCGTTTCGTCGTCGAGTCATGTGAGGGTGTGCTCGTATGATCACCTATGCATCTTTCGATCGTTCACACACTTAGTCATTTTTGTTGAAGTTCTGACAACCAGACTCCCCTATGACAACCAGACCATCACCCCGCTTTCGACTTGATCGACTACCAACCAGAACAACGCAGAAGCACCAAGCTAGTTTTTTCAAGTTGTGATGTCCACAAGAAATTAAATCAAATCTCATGCTAGCCACCTAGATAGTCGGAATCGACAGTCACCCAGGGACTGAATCCCCTCAAAAATTGCGCAGAGGCCACTAACCTTACTCACTCAAATGACTAAGAAAATTACGCAGGTAGGACAGATAGACACCAAATGCCCATCCCTGTCTCCCTCATAAAATTGTGCAGTTTTCCCAATCAATCATCTCGACATTTGACCGACTGTTCATCTCAGAAATTGCGTAGTTTTCATGAGCAGGTCTTTTGCTACCCATTAGTCAGCTTAGCTCATAAATTGTGTAGAGATGATCGACAGGCCAACCTCCCAGCCTCAGTGCAATTTTCCTTGCCAGTAGCCCCTAGTAGCAGACAACCATCTCCCTCGAGGAATTGCATAGTTTCTATTGCCAGTGACTCCAGCAGCCAACTGCCAATTCCCTCTAGGAATTACACAGTTTTGGTTACTAGTGACCCTAGCAGCCAACTGCCAGTTCCCTTTGGGAATTGTGTAGTTTTGGCTGCCAGTCTCCCGGGCAGTTCCTCCCAAAAACTATGCAATTTCAACCTGCTGACCCTTCATGCAGCCTAACTCGTTCCTCTGGAAAATTGCGAAATCTAGCTGTCCAGCCCCCGCTGCTTGTTCGTTCCGAAAAATGTGCAGAGCATACTTGTCTTTCCTTCCTACAACTTGTTATGCTCTTAACCTGCAAGACGATACCAAAATACCAAATATGCGAAGAAATATACCCAGAACATAGAATAGCGAGTAACAACAACAAGTATTTTATTATTTAGAAAGCAATGTTCACTTGCCTCTTCGAGGGGGCAACCTCCAATAAAGCAGAGCTCAATGACAAAATAAGACACGATGTTCCTCGCAGGGAGTCTCTATCCTTTATATATGACTCATACATGCAATATCATGGATCAATACCATGGTTTTTATTAAAACCATCTATCTAATACCATGTCCCATTTGCAACTAACTGTGGTCCCGTCATTAAATGCGGGTTAACCACTTACAATTATTAATATGGGCTTTATTGACTCTTTACTATGACTCGATCCTACTACATAAATAAGGGGGTTAGGATGGGACCCTAACATGCCCTCCCCCTTAAGAATAACCTTGTCCTCAAGGCTGAAGCTGCGGAAACTGCTGAAGAATATTGGCTAGTTCCCAGGTTGCATCTTCTGGAGAGGTGTCTTTCCACTTGACGAGGACTTCCCTGATCATGCGGCCACGTAGGTGCCATTCTGGTGTGTCTAGGACCTATTCAGGTTGGAGCCAGATTGACCCTTCTTCATCCAATTCAGGTAAATTGGTTTGAATTTTGCAATTGTTCCCAATCACTTTCTTGAGGCATCAGACATGGAAAACTGGATGGATCTTTGCAGTGGGTGGCAAAGCTAGCTTGTAGGCCACTTCTCCAATGCACTGATGTACTTGATATGGGCCGTATAATTTTGGAGATAGTTTCTAACAACCCTTGTCTTTGAGTGATGTTTGCTTATATGGTTGCAACCTCAAAAATACCTGATCCCCTTCTTGAAATTGGCACTCTGAGCGATGCTGATCTACCTGTTGCTTCATGCGGTTTTGAGCTTGATGAAGATTCTCTCTAAGATGGGCGAGCATGGTTGTGCGGATTTGTAGGAGTTGATCCACTACTTGTACCTTTGAGCACCCCTTGATATAAGAAGTAGGGGAAGGAGGGAGTTGACCATAAACTGCTTCATAGGGAGTCACTTTGGTGGTGGCATGATAGGAGGTGTTATACCATTCAACTAGAGGTAACCACTGTACCCAAAGATGTTGCTTTTCTGAAGTGAAACACCTAAGGTATGTTTCCAGACATTTATTGATGGCTTCAGTTTGACCATCCGTTTGTGGATGATAGGAAGTATTGAGTTTTAGTTGGGTGCCTTGTAGCCTGAAGAGTTCCTACCAAAAATTACTGGTGAAGATCAGGTCACGCTCAGACACAATAGAAGTGGGCATGCCATGCAATTTGAAGATCTGATCCATGAAAGATTGAGCAACCAAAGTCGGTGTAAACAGGTGGGGTATGGCACAAAAATGAGCATACTTAGAAAGTCGGTCCACAACCACCATGATGACTGACTTGTTTCCTGACTTTGGAAGACTTGTAATGAAATCCATAGAAACCTCCATCCATATTGATGCCGCGATGGGCAACGGTTGTAATGTGCCTGGTGCTTTAACTGTCTCCCCTTTGTGGCGTTGACAGACATTGCATTCCGCTACAAAAGTAAGGATTTCCTTTTTCATGCCTATCCAAAAAAATGATCTTCTAGTGTGAGCATACGTCTTCTGAAAACCTGAATGTCCTTCAATGGGGGATGAGTGCAATTCTGCCAAAATGCGGCTTTTGAGGGTGGATGTTGGTGATATTACAACTCTGTCCTTGTAATGAAGAATCTCATCCTGCCACGAGTAGCCCTTGGTGGAATTTGGATCCGCCTGCAATTGAGTAATGAGTTGGGAGAGCCAGGGATGTGAAAACCATTCCCTGCAAGCCTCTTCAATCCACTCTGGAATGGGAAGGGAAATTCCGAGCAGGGTACTTTCCTCCTCAAATTGGCGAGATAATGCATCTGCTACACTATTTTCGTGCCCTTTCTTGTAAATGATCTCATAATCATATCCCAACATTTTGGTGAGCCATTTATTTTGTTGTAGGGAGGATAGGCGTTGCTCCAAAAAATATTTAAGACTGTGATGGTCTGTGCGGATTTGGAAACGTCGCCCCAGTAAGTAAGGTCGCCAGGGATCTACTGCATGTAAGATGGCCATCATTTCCTTCTCATAGGTAGATTGTCCCAGATTCTTCCCACTTAGTTGTTGGCTTGTGAAGGCCAAGGGGTGACCTTCCTACATTAAGACTGCCCCAATACCCGTACCCGAAGCATCACATTCAATGACAAAAGATTTGGTGAAATCAGGTAGTGCTAAGACTGGAGTGGAACACATGGCATTTTTGAGAGCTGTAAATGCCTGTTGTGCGTCATCATTCTAGAAGAATGAATTTTTCTTGAGGAGTTGAGTGAGGGGCTTCGCAATGTGACCATAATTGCGGACAAATTTGCAATAATAGCCTGTGAGACCCAAAAATCCTCTTAGGCTCTTCAAGGTCTTAGGTTGAGGCCAATCCTGCATTGCCTAGATCTTTTTGGGGTCCACCTGGACACCTTCCCGCCCTACAATGTGGCCCAAATACTCAACTTCTTCCATACCAAATGAACACTTTGACATCTTAACAAATAATTTATGCTTGCGGAGCAGTTGCAAGAGCAGATCTACATGCTGAAGATGTGCGGCCCAAGTGCAACTATAGATGAGGATGTCATCGAAGAAGACAAGGAAAAATTTCCAGAGATATGGTTTAGAAGGTGGTTCATAAGGCTCTAAAAAGTAGAGGGGTCATTACAAAGACCGAATGGCATGACCAGGAACTCATAATGGCCTTCATGAGTTCTGAAAGCAGTCTTTGGAATGTTGACTTCCTTCATGCGAATTTGGTGGTAGCCAGAGCGAAGATCTAGCTTAGTGAAGAATTGAGCCCCATTGAGTTCATCCAGCAAATCATCAACAACTGGGATGGGAAATTTATCTTTGACTGTCAACTTATTGAGGGCCCTGAAGTCTGGACACATCTGCCATTCCCCATCTTTCTTGAGCACCATGACCACCGGTGATGAATAAGGACTAATGCTGGGACGAATGACACCTCCTTCCAAAAGTTCCTTGATTATTTTTTCTATTTCATTCTTTTGGGTGAACGGATATCTGTATGGGCGCATATTTGGTGGTTGGGTCCTTGGAACCAAGGTGATGTTATGATCATGTTCCCCTCTCGAAGGTGGAAGCTCATGAGGCTTGTCAAAGACTGACAGATGGTTATTTAAAATCTGTTGCTTCTCAGGATGAATCGGCAGAGAATTAGATTCAACGGCCTGGATGGCATTAAATTGAGCTATAACTCCATGATGGCACTTTTTTAGCAATTTTTCCATCCTATGTGAGTTGATGATAGAGGGAGCTCCCGCCTGGAGTCCGCAGAGGGTATGTGTGGAGTTGTTCTGCTTAAAGCTCATATATAACTCCTAGAAATCCATTGTGATTGGCCCAAGGGTGCGAAGCCATTCAGCACCGAGGACAATGTCGCACCCTCCCATGTGTATGGAAAATATGTGGGTCTTCAACTGATAATCCCCCATTTGAAGTTTGACATTTTCACCGCGACCTTCACATTTCATTGTTCCCCCACCCGCAACCTGGACTTGGAAGTTAGAAACTACTCGTACAAAACAATGCACTGCTTCCGCGACTTTTTGATGGATGAAATTATGTGTGCTTCCACTATCAACCGAGACTACTACTAAGCAATGTTTAATAAAACCTCTGATTTGAGAGTTTGAGGTGAGGAAATCCCTGCCAAAGTATGCAGCGAAATAACTGGTTCGTCAGGGACATTGTCCTTCTAGTTGTCCTCTTCTGCCTCCTCAGGTTCCTCAAGTGGTGGGGCTTCCTTCAATGAGCTATAATCAATGGCAACAATTTGAAAAAAGTTGGGCTCCTTGCATTTATGACCAGGGGAGTATTTTTCATCACAGTAGTAACATAATCCTTGCTTTCTTCTTTCGGCCATATCTGTAGGTGACACCTTTTGAACCTTAAGTGTTTGAGTCGCGCTGTGAACCTGTGGGGGGCGACCCTTGGCGGTGAAATTTGGGTGAATGGACTGGGCCACTAACGCACGTTCCACGTTACGAGCTACCTTGCAAGCCTTCGACCATGTGGGAGGGTGGTGCAGTCGGACGTGGGCTTGTATGGTCTCTTTAAGACTGCTGATAAAACATTCCGTGTAGAACGCATTTGGGAGATCCCTGGTGCGAAAAGCTAAGGCTTCAAAGGCTGTAACATATTCATCCACTGTGCCAGTTTGTTGAAGCTTAGTGAGACGACCCAAAAAATCAGATTCATGGTCAAAGCGGTCTGTAAGAGCTTTTTTGAAGGCGGCCCAAGTCGAAAAACTGCCATTGCCACGTTGATGCCATTCCCACCATTGCCATATTTCATTGTCCAAGTACATGCTCGCCACCATAAGCTGAGTCTCATTATCTAAGATGTTATTCAGATTGAAATACTGCTCCATTTGTGCTACCCATGTGGCCATGTGAGAACCATCAAATTTATGCATATCCAGCTTGGGAGGTCGCAGACGGGATTGTTGGTGGGTGCCCCAGAGGTGAAGAGAGTGGCTAGACTCACCCTCACTATGTCCATTGCCAATATACGCCTCCTTGCAGGCTTCCTCCTTGCCCTTAGAGAGTGCGTCAAATAGTTTTTCAAGCTGAGCTTGGATGGCTTGCAAGGATTGTTCAAGTTTGTCGATCTTCTCATTGGCCATAGCTTGAGCTCTAGTTACTACCATGCACCGACCCGATGTACTTGAAATTTGGGACCATTCGAATTTTTTTTCACTAAGAATTGAATGGTACCACCTTGCTCAGCTCGTCATCCTGATTCTTATGGGCTAGGTCACCAATAAGCGCCCCGGGGGGTCTCAGACTTTTTTTTTTTTAACTCCTAATGGAGTTTTACTCCTTGCTTAGGAATACTGCAATAGCCGAATCCTAAAAATGTTAATGCTGCCAAAAGTCCTGCGAAAATCATGCCCTAGTATAGGAACCCCACACAACTACTCAGATCTGGTGGATCTGAGAAATCTGAATGGCTGATCGAATAGCTCTGATCGGCGGAACAGATTGCTGCTTCAGATCTGATGGATCTAATAGATCGGAATGGTTGTTCTGCTAACTCGGAACTATGGGACTGATGTTTACTGCTGCTGCAAACCCCCTTGTGAGATCTGATCTGGCAGAGATTATGCATGATCCCAAGATAGAAAAGGGAACTATGGTCTCGAGGAGTCTTAGGTGCTACAGATCGTAATATACATAAGGGTCTGATAGTAGTACTCGGCCCAATGTTTCAGGGCTCTAACTAAGGAGGATCTACCGTGCCCTTATCCGTACAACCCGACTACCCTATCGTACGGGCAAGTAATCTCTCCGAGTGCTGTTCTTGGTGTACTGTAGCAGCAAGATGGCCGATGGCTTATCTATGGCGAGGTTTCTGATATACCCAGAGGGTACTTGGAAGACAGTCCATGCGCAGTTATGTCTATTGCACTACTACTCGAAGGGTACCCACAAGGGTTACAAGGGAGTCCAACAAGTGTGACCACCTCTTGTATTTCCTACATGCATGCCTCTTATGCACTCAACGACAGATCCCGTGGTTTAAAGACGTTGGAACACGTCTCTAGCCAAAAAAATTTTTTGCTAAGAAATGGAGATCCCACCTGCCTGGAAAGAGCTCTGATTCCACTTGTTATGCTCATTGTAGGTTTTAACCCCGTACAGAAATTACCTGCATATGAATTCTAAATCACAGGAAAAATAAAAATGCTAGAGCATAACACATAAAACACGTATACACAGAGATTTCCCACTGGATCCCAAAACCGGGACTACCAGCTTGATTTTTCATTATATTCCTTTCAATGTTACAATACATATTTATACATGCCGAAGCATCCAATACCATGGACCGAAAACCATCGGTCCAAAACCATGGACCGAAAACCATCGCGTCCAAAAAACATGTGCGAAAATCATGCACAAAACCATAGGTGGGTCCGCCCAACCTAACATAGGGTCCCAAACCAAAATTTTCCAGGGCGCTGCCCCGGACCCCATAAAGTGGGGTTACGGGTACCCCTCAAACCCCCTGTTAACTATGTGGAAAGAATATAACACAACCCAACAAGACACACATGCGAAATCATCGACTGTAAGTTCACCAAATAGGTCAGGAAAGAATGGAGAGGGATAAAACCGAAGGGAGTCATCCTTCACCGAGTGTTGATGATCACGCTCCCACTCATACTTTTCATGAATTACAGCACATGTTGGTTGTGCAACACCAAATCCATCAATGGGTTTTTCCTCGTTCACAAGAAGTGAAGAGTCTAGAATGGACGAACACAAGACAGTATCATCTGGAGAAACACTGAGTGTGAAGACAAAGGTTGTAGAACATAATTCATATGAGAACTCAAAGGACTCACAACCAAATCTGCATGAAAATTGAGTGGAGTGATGTCGGGAGGATGCGAAAAATGAACAAGCGTGTGAGCATGATCCTCAACATTACTGGGTAGTGGTGGATCTGTTGAGTGAGAAGAAGGTGGATAGTTAGTTGAGACAGTGACCACATCCACATGAGATTGTGCAGCTCCATTAGTGAAGAATTTTGAGCAAGGATTGATCTCAAGCTTCTTCTTGGGATGGGTAGATTTCTTAAGGAAATACTCAAACCCATCCCAAAGATGGGAAAATTTCATCTGGCTCCTTAGAGCTTGAAACTACAAGTCATGAAAGTGCTACCAAAAATCAATAACTGATTCATGCAAAGCCTTCTATTGTTGTAACAATTTCCGGTCAAGATGGTCTGTATCAAAATTATAGAATGTGTCTTCAATGAAATCACAGAAGTGCTCAAGTGAGTGTATTCTGTCAATTGGTAGGCTAAGCAGCCAACAAGGTGGAGGTTCATGATGTGCGTATGCAAGTAGCAAGCTAAACTATTCGTCAGAACACCCATCTTCCTCATGAAGCATGGAAAGAAAGTCATGTAAGTACTTAGGCCAGACCACTTTGCCTTCACCACCATACATGAAAGTGGACAAGAGATCGAAAAACTCCCCTGTGATGGAGACATCTTCATGATTAAAAAAACATCACAGAGGGAGAAGAGTGCAAGAATCCATGAAAGGTATGAAAATGTTCAAAACTAGATTAGAGGACACAACTGGTCATTAGGGCCTCCTTCTAGCACCAAAAATGTTGACAGTGCTTGAGCTGCCAACATGTCAAGGGGATCTCCTCAGTAAGAAGTCCCAATTATACCTCAAACTGTTTGGTGTAGGAGTCCCAGCAGTGGGTCATAAAGCAATGCCTTGACCGTGATGTCAGAGAGAGGCAAGTAAGATAACTCTATCGATATCAAGGGTGTGACTGCTGCAGTGAGTCAAGGAAGGTGCATGAGAGGTTTCTAACATATGTGGGTTGAGATGAGTGCGCCCCTTGGAAACCTGTAAGTGTACTTAGCTGGGAAGTGAACACATGAGCAAAGATGCATGACAAGCTGGAAAGTAGGTCAATCCAGAATTCCGAAGTGATGGTTAAACCAACAACACATCTGCTACAAAATTCATATAATTGCATACAAAGTAGTTCATAGACAACTACATAAGTTAAATGACATACATTGCTAAGCAACTAGAATAGTCCAACTACAATGAAAACATGTGCATGAAAACATGGTGGCTCTTATTACATAAAGAAGTGCAAGTTCCAATCATATAATATATCCATGTAAACCCACTAGCCCCAATAGTGGAACATTACAGCCACCTCCACCTCCTCCTCCAAAGAGATTAACTAGCTTCGTGTAGTGGAGAAGCCAGGGCGTGATACAATACTGTCCAAGCTATATCCAAGTTAGTCTTATCAGAAGCATGGCTAACCAAAAGCCTCTACAATGAGTTATGAGGGACTATTTATAGCGAATGGTGGGGTGATCCTTGACATACCTCTTTGTGACAATTCAACTACCTTCATGACTCTTCACCTACTTTATGACTATTACATCCACTATTGACACTTGAATTACACTTAACATGAATCAACATTATAAGGCACATGTACCCATGTGAAAAAATGGCTTGAGAAAACCAAACTAGACATCACTCTGACTTAGACAACTATAGAAGTACAACTACTCAACATCTTCATGCTAATCAATAGTAACATATTGATGCCAAGATCTATAGTCCTTGATAGTGTCCGTGTGTTCTGTGGTGACATTTTTCTAGAACCTGAGCCTTGCCTCCATAGCATCTGGGTAAACTCCTCGAGCTCCTCTGTCCAACTTGTTTGAAAGAATGTGCATCATTGTCTTCAATGTGGCTAGACCAGGAACATACTTGTGCATGACATCTACATTGATAGGCAAGCTTGAGCTCATGGCAATGCACATCAACTCATTGAAGTACGAGTCAAGCTCTAGTCATACCTGCTTCCTTGTCTTCACCTAGGTGAGAGTCCCAAGTGATGGGATTGCATCTGAGCACACCACAACATCCATGCTCTTGGGTACTCATGCATGGGAAGCATGTATGCTAGTCAAGAGTTGTGGGAGGTCCTCATAGTTCCAGATTTGACTCTCGATATGTGCTTTTAGCTAGACCACATTGGCCCTTATCATCTTTTGCAAGTGAAGCGGGGCTTCCTTGTACTTCATCATCCATTTTTTCGTGTCATCAACAATAGCATGCACATTCGTCAAGATGTATGCTCTTCTAGCACATCACTACTTCCATCCATTGAGATGGATGACCTCCTTGTTTACGTTACCAAAATTGGAGTACAATGCTCGCATAACTATCCCAAGGGACAATACTTCATCTAGTATTTCCTTCTTTAGTTCAGCTCGGGTGGACATTGTCACCAAGTCTCCTCCTTGCTTGGCCACTTTCACTTTTTTCATTGTTCACTCATTCTTAGCTATTAGAAAATGAACACTTCAGCTATTTGGTGAGCACCAGTATTACAAAAAGGATGTTGCAACTCCTGGGCTACCAACTTTACTTATCAGTCCAGGGTTCATACAAATTTGGAGGTGACAGTGTTGTATGCACAAGTAAAAGTGATGGTTTTGCTTGTTGTCACTGTTCCACTGGCGAGAGACCACTGGGGTTCCAATCCAGACTTCTATAGAGTCAGAAGAAGGGAAAATCTACTCTAAGAGAGTTACTCTACTGCAGTAATGGAAAAGGCCAACATGTAATGCTAAACCACACCATACCCTAATTAACCATTTGAGAAGCTATGCTAAGAAGAATTTCTAAATCAGCAATAAACAAATGCTACTATCTAAGTTGTAGAAGTAAAAGGAATCAAACCATACTAATGTGCAAGAAAAGAAAAGAAACTAAACTAAATTTGTTTTCACTTTTTTTGGTTTTTTAGGCAAAATCAAGTATGCAAACTAATTGTTCTGTGGATATCATAGGTGGATGAAAGGTGTTTGAGGATGGAAACAAGGTTTATGGAGTGGTTGGATGGTGTGGGGGGGTCCTAGGAGGCTTTTTGTGACTTCCTATAGGTTTCCCATCAATTCGGCCTCAAAACAGGCCATTTCAAGAAAACCTACAGGATGTAATAGAAACCTATAGGATGATCCTGTAGGAATTACAGGAAGCCTACAGGATACATTCGAGAGATAATTGTGAGGTCTTGGAGCTATTGCAGAGCTTAAGAAAGGTGTGTGATGGGTGGAATGGAGTGTTAGAAGGTATAGGAGCACTCAGGAGTAAATATCCAAGATAAGAGATGGCTAGATTTGCTCAATGTGCTTAGGGAAATTTCAATGAAAAATGATGAAAAACTAGTGAGGGTGATGGTGAAACAAGGGATGGATAAGGTGGATGAAGTGGAAGGTGGCTACTAGTTATGAAGTCTTGTTCTCCTCCTGAAGTACCTGCTTTGCATAAAACATGTGTGTCTGCCAAAAATAACTATGCAACAAGATACATTTTTCATAAAATAGAAAAGCATGAATCAACTGCATATATTATGCATGAAGAAAGTTGTTGAAGGGAATGAAAGCATGAGTGATATCTTATTGCAGACATGGAGATGGAAAAATATGAAAATGAAATCTGCCTTGCAACATTAACCAACTACTGAATTAAAGAAAACAAACTCCAAATCTCATAAAAGAACTAGAAATTTGTGTTTTGGGGGTTGCTGAAGGGTCCCTTCCTCAAGTCATGGTCCCAAAGGGAGGAAGTGAGGCCGAGACACCTTCTAACAACCTTGTGGTGATCCCTTTTCTCCTTTCTAACCTGCTACTTGAAATAATTCACAAAGGGAAGAAAACTATCACACAACCAATCTAATCTACACTACTTGTAATGGAAATGCATCTACTACACAAACTAACAACTAAGCTATGAATATACACGAAGAATACATGTACAATAAAGAGTATCCTTGGCTGCTAGGGTTGGTCCCTAACCCAAGAGCTTCATCCCTCTGAGTTAACTTAGTGCTGGCTCAAAACAAAACTCATTCTTATTACCAAAACAACAGATTGCATCAAAAGAACTGTCACAAGTCTTGAAGCTCGAAAAATAGAGTAGAGTTTTACAATCAAAAATCCAAATCCTACTAAGGTCCTAGGCCTCTCTACTTATACATATTAATTCTCCAACAACTTTCTTAAAATTAGGGAGGGTCGACTCCCAAGCTTGAGATAAACTAGTGCTTTGTCTTTAACTTGCTTGACTGCCTTCTAGTCCTCATGATTTGGTTATTTGCACTTCGAGATGATGGAGGAATATTCGAATGCAAGGGTAGTAAATGAGGAGAATTATGTCCTATAATCCCTCTCCCTTGTCCCATTCGAGTTTCAACCTTGGTCCTTGACAAAATTCCTTACTTTTATCCATTAATCTTGCATTAAATGCATATTATACCACAAAGAAAAATATCCAACTCTAACTCATCTCATAAACAAAATATCATCAAAATTATGTAATATGTTATGAGAATAGTTGGTTTCACTAAGTTAGGAAACTCATATTGCATCAAATTTGGAAGTAAATAGTGGATCTAGAATTTCAAAATAACCAAAAATCTCAATTCTAGTGATGTCCTTGTAATAAAATATTTCCAAATTTAATGAAATATGTGTTAGGAGGTGAATTAAGGCCCATATAATTACATAATGATGAGGTTCATCATCACCCCTCT
Source organism: Pinus taeda (assembly GCA_000404065.3). Classification (NCBI taxonomy): domain Eukaryota; kingdom Viridiplantae; phylum Streptophyta; class Pinopsida; order Pinales; family Pinaceae; genus Pinus; species Pinus taeda. The sequence goes on from APFE030361304.1 coordinate 78,068, forward strand.
ACTAAAAGTTTTGCTCATCCTCTGACCAACTTAGTTAATATCCATATCCTTCATGGCTCTGGTAGCCTCCCTGACATCCCATGCGTCTATTGTTGTCTCCTCTTCATGTTCATAGAAGCCTATTTTTTTTCTACCTCTTCCCACTACCTCTTTTCGTCTTCTTATTTTCTCCCTTGTACCATCCCCAAGAGTAGTGGTGGACTAACTTTTAGGCCTATCCAATTGACCTTCAACCTTTCCATAGATTTCTTATGCATAGGTGTCCTGTTGAGTGCCTCTCTTAACCTTCGAGGGGAGTGATATTATCCTATCTTTAGGTTGTATGGAAGTGTGTTCCATCTTCTTAGGAAATGATGTATACTATCACCTCCTAGCAGCCTAAACATGTCCTCAAAATGTGAAATTTCTTGCTCTTGGGTAGCAAGATATCTAGGCACCAACTGAGGGTCATTTGCAATCAAATTATGGGTATTGATGAGGGCCATGGGATTTGACTGATAAGCTCTGATCAAAAGAGGTTCAATTTTCTCTCTTTCCAATATCCTTTTCATCTCTACAACCCTTGACTCCTCATGGTTCATCTATGATTCCAACGCCATTAATTTTAGATCTCCTAGCTTGGAATGAAGGTCCCATACATTCATGTCTGTGAGGGCCATGTTGTGCAAATAAAAATAAGCGATTTTGGCTCTATTCTCTAGTGTACTTTGATCACAAAAATCAATAAACTAACTATAGTCTTGAAATGCAATGGTTCCCCTCTGTGCTAGTGTCTTAATCTAAAATTGCATCCATTGTTCTCTAAGGTGGAGAGCATAGAATTTATCTGGCATCCTACACTAGATTGCCTCCATGGAGAGGCTAGCCATACATGCCAATTGGTTCTCTCCTTCCTACAATGGTCCTCTCAGCCATGTCTTTTTTGTCTCTAGTTTATTTATCATTATATCTTCTATGTCCCTTAAGCCACTTAGCTCTCTTCCCATTTCTTTGAGTTTCTCCTCCATGTGCCCAATGTATTCTATCCCCTTTGATTCGGTGATTTGCATCCATGAGTGAGTTCTAGCCCTCTCCTTCTCAAGCTCGAAGAATAGTGGAATGGAAAATTTTTTAGGTAACACTGTACCTCTTCAATAAACTGGTAATAGGTTGGGGACCAGGTTCTTTTGTATTTGGGTCCTCCTCTTTAGCTTCTTGTTGCTCCCCTACCTTTCTTTCCAATTTTTGTTCCTCCTATAGATTCAACAGAGTATCCTGTAGGACTGTTTTTTCTTCTTGTAGATTTTTCAATGGATCATGTAGGATTGCCTTACCCTTTTAGGAAGTTGATCTAATAGTAGGCCTCCTTACATGGGTGATAGGGGAATTAGGGGAAGGAATTTTGTCTTTTTGTGTATGGAAATCTTCAATGTCAATAGGAATTTTGGTTGATGTTTGTCGCCTCCCCTGTCTTATTCTTGTGCTCTTTCTTTTCCTGAAATATAGTGGGGTTTGCCTCTGCCTTTTTCCTTTCTGCTTGATTGGGGTGTTGAGAGAAGTGAGGGAAGTTGCTGCCTCTCTCTCAATGGCCTCTAGAGACAACCTAGGTGACTCCTCCTTGAATTTTTTCCCCTTTATTCTATTGCCTTCTTCCTCTTTTTCTTTCCTATCTTCTTCTTCTTGTAGTTCATCATCTCTATCAGTTTCCTCCTTAATTTACTGTGTTTCTTCATAATCCTCCTTATGTTCTCCCTCTTCTTCTTCATCTTCATCCCGTTTCTCTATATCAATTCCTTCTCCATCCATCTCATCCTCATCTCCTTATGTATCTTCCTATTCACTAACAGTGGGACTAACATCATAAGTGAGAGATTTGATGTCATCCTCTGCCAGCATGTCTCTGAAAAATAACCATGTTATAGGGGTTCTGAGGTTTTGGAGGGAATCTTCAATGAGGATACTAATCAATCCATGGTGAGATAATTATTTGGAATTCCCCTTCTTCACTTTGATGCTTGACTCTATGAGTGATTGCAGCATGAAATATGGTATGCTAAGCCTTTGGTGAGGGGGTGTTTCTACTCTAAATCTTAATTCCTCAAGGATATTAGAATGATAACCATAAAAAACACTATATCTACCATCACATGCGATGTATTTGATTAGCTAGTAGCCTACCTAACTCCATGGACATGGAAAACTTTCCCTCCTTACTCCATTTTCGTCCTCAATGGGTTCCTCACCTTCTAAAAAGAATTTTCTTTTGGAAACTTGGTGATGAGCCTCATAAATGGGTAATTATATGGGCTCATTTTATCCTAGGCTAGTCAAATCAAGCATTCTCTTAGCTTATTGTATGATATTATGATTATATTTATGCTTATAGAGTGAGTTGAGCTAGTTATGATGCCATGTGGTCTAACATGTGTTTAATGCAGATTATTGATGAATTTCGAGGTCAAAGTCAAGGGTCCAATGGTTATATGGCAGAAATAACTCGAAGAAGATAAAGGAGAGGACTTATAGGAAGGAATCCCCCCCATTTATTTCTCCTCACTTCGAATCCCCCTTCATTCATCTCGGAGTACAAGCAGCCGAATCATGGACTGGAAGGCAGCCGAGCAAGTGGAGGATGGCTGAGAGTTATCCTAAGTTTTGGGAGCCAAACCTCCATAATTTTAAGGAAGTTGTTGGTAGCCTCAAATGGATAAGTACAGAGGCCTAGGGCCTCACTAGGGTCGGATTTTTTCTTATATAAACTCTGCTCAAATTTTGAGCTTATTATGTTTTGTGACAGTTTCATGTAAACTTGCTATTTTTTTATAATGAAGATGGAATCCTTTTTGAGCTAGCACTGAGTTACCTCGGAGGGCTGAAGCTCTTGGGTTAGGGCCCAATCCAAGTAGTCAAGCTTCTATTTACTTGTATTTGTATGCTTTACTTCAGTTTGTAGATTAATTTCTTGTTAGATGTAATTCTTTCATGGTTAAGAATAGGTTGCTTTTGATGATTTAGTAGTTTTCTTTCATTTGTGCTTTCTGTAGCAGGTTAAGCAATGATAAAAAAAGATTCAAAAGGCTATAAATAGTGCCTTGGCCTCTCTTTCTCTCTTTGGGACCATGATTTGAGGCAAAGACTTTCTTGTTGCCCAAAAAACATAGATTTTCCTCATTCATAGGACTTCTAGTGTTTTCAACATTCTAGTAGGTTAATAGTCTAGTTTTTCTTTGCTTCAAATCTTCCTTATCATGTTCACTTATTGATTTGAAATAGTTCTTTCATTCTTTCCTTTCTTGCAACATTTCTCAGCATTTCCTTTCATAGGTCATAGTTTAGATCATTTTAATGCAAAACTCTATTTTTCATAAATGCACTCATTTCATGGTTTGCTTGATCTTCTTGGTTAACTATCCATTTATTTGTAGTAGATATCTTATAGAAGTAGGCAAGCTTATCAACAATCACATCCTCCATCTGATCCATGCCCTACAAGTCTCCCAAACCTCACCTCAATTCTGCCTTAGTTTCCTGCATTTTCCAGAGAACATCTTCCTCTCTTCTTGATCAAACCCAATCATCTTTCTCTCTCCTTGTGGTTCCTGGTAAACCTTAGGCACCATAACACCTCATCCCAATCTTCATCCACCTTTTCCATCAGCTCTCACACCCCCAAAATAGAATAAATTTCTCTCAGCCTCCTCATGTAGGCCTCCTGTAGTTTCCCTGTTTTCCTCCTATAGTTTCCCTATGTCCTCCTGTAGTTTTTCTTGTAGGCTTCCTTTTGAAGGCAGAGTGTGGGAAAATCATCTAGAAGGCCACCTAAGACCTCCTAGGACCCATCCACACCATCTTCCATCCTTCCAAGCTCCAAAACCACTGTTTAACACCACCTGTTCATTGCTACACTCGCACATAATAAATTAAATTCCTGTCAAATTCACATAAATATACATAAAAATCCAAAAATATGCCTTTTTCTTATTTATTTCCAGAGATAGCATGGTTATATTTTTTTTGCTTCATTGAGTAGTTAATGACATTTCTTTCATGGTTTTCATAGTGTTTTTGGTAAAAGTAGAATTAGCTTGTTAATTAGGGTTTACTAGGTCTTGCTTTACATTCCAGTCTTATTCCTTTATGCAATTAGAATAGCTTCTGTAGTGTAATCTTTCTTTTCTTCCATCACACATAAATATTCTTATGAAATCTATAGAATTTGGATTGAGCTTTTAGTGATCTCGCACCAGCTGACCAAGTGACAACTTGCAGTGAGAACTAGTACTTGTGCATACAACACCGACGCTTCCAAGTTTGTTAGATCTTCATCATCTCTATCAGTTTCCTCCTTAATTCAATATGTTTCTTCATCATCCTCCTTCTCTTCTCCATCTTCTTTTTCATCTTCATCCTATTCGTCTATGTCAGTTCCTTCTTCATCCATCTCATCGTCATCTCCTTATGTATCTTCCTCTTCCTGTTTTACTTCCTCTTCACTAACAGTAGGACTAACATCATAAGTGAGGGTTTTGATGTCATCCTCTGCTAGCACGTCTCTGAAAATTGACCATGTTATAGGGGTTCTAAGTTTTGGAGGGAATATTCAATGAGGATACTAATCAATCATGGTGAGATAATTCTTGGGAATTCCCCTCCTTCACTTTGATTCTTGACTCTATGAGTGATTACAGCATGAAATATGGTATGCTGAGCCTTTGGTGAGGGTGTGTTTCTACTCCAAATCTTAATTCCTTAATGATATTGGAATGATATCCATAAAAAGCACTATATCTACCATCACATGAGATTTATTTGATTATCTAGTAGCCTACCTCACTCCATGGATATGGCAAACTTTCCCTCCTTAGTTCATTTTCGTTCTCAATGGGTTCCTCACCTTCTAAAAAGAATTTTCTTTCGGAAACCTGGTGATGAGCCTCATAAATGGGTAATTATATGGGCTCATTGAGGAAGACCATGAGAGTGTTGCAGTTAGAAGACCGCTCCACTGTGACCCTTGAAGGGATTGTAGAGGATGTGATGGTCTCTATTGATTCTTGGGAGTACCCTGCTGATTTCTTAGTTCTCCATCCAAAGGAAAAGCTCATTGGGTATCCTCTCATTCTAGGAAGACCCTAGTTAGCTACTATCAATGCCTACATTAGCTTCCGAGCTAGGAACATGACCATCAAGAATAGGCATATGTCCAAGAAGTTGACACTATATCCTCCTGCACAACCCTTGCTAAAACATGATCTACCTCTCTGGTTGGAGGAGAAGGATGAGGATGAAGTTTACTCTGCACCGCCTTGTGCATTGGAAATCATCGTGGGAGGAAAACTGCAAGATGAGGATGATATGATTGAAAATTTGATTCAGAATCCACCTCCCAGTGTATCACCATTAAAGTACATAGTAAGAGAAACCCAAAACAACCCCTCAAATGATCTTTGTGTGGCTGACCCTACTCCTCTCTGTGTCAAAAATATGGAGTTTGGCCCAGAAAGAAAATTGAAAATCAATCCATCCCTATCTCCTTCCTAGGAGGAGTTATGCAACCTTCTGAGAAAACATCTAGATGCCTTCGCTTGGAGTTATAAGGAGATGAAGGGAGTGCACCCTTCAGTATGTACTCATCATATATACATCAAGGAAGATTGCAAGCTAGTCAAGCAACCTCAAAGGAGTATGAACCTAGCACTTAAAGATATTGTTAAGGGAGAACTGCAGAAATTGCTTGATGCAAGTTTCATCTATCCCATTTCTGACAGTGAATGGATCTCCCATTTGGTGCTAGTGAAAAATAAAAATGGTAACTAGAGAATCTGTGTAAACTATCGAGTATTGAACAAAGCCACTAAAATGGACCACTTTCCTTTACCTTTCATAGATCAAGTGGTAGACAGTATGGCAACGGAAACTTTTTTCTCATTCCTAGATGGGTTTAGCGGGTACAATTAGATTCAAATCAGCCTAGAAGACCAAGATAATACCACTTTCACTTGTCTTTAGGGTACCTTTGCATACCAGATCCTTCCTTTTGGTTTGTGAAACACTCCAGCCACTTTTCAAAGAGTGGTATTGAGTATATTTTCTGAACTATTTCATGATGTAGTAGAAATATACATGGATGATTTTACTCCTTATGGCTATGCCTTTCAGGAAGCTTTATCTAACCTAGGAAAAGTTTTGGAAAAGTGTATCGAGATGAATTTCTCCCTCAGTCTAGAAAAATGTGAATTCTTGATGACTGAAGGGACTGTGTTAGGTCATGCAATATCTCAACAAGGACTGTAGGTGGACCTCAACAAAATTGCCATCATCCAAAGGGTCCCACCTCCTCAAAAGGTGATAGATGTCAGAAGTTTCCTACGCTTAGCCGGATATTATAGGAGATTCATTGAAGACTTCAACAAGATAGCCTTTCCTTTATTTTGCCTCTTAGGCAAAGAGGTTGAGTTCATATGGTCAGAAAACTGTCAAGAAGCACTAGACACCTTGAAAAGCAAGCTCGTGACTTCCCCAATTCGCAGAGGCCCAAACTGGGCCCTACCCTTTCACACTCACATAGATGCCTCAAACAAAGCAATAGGAGCAGCCTTAGGACAAATTGATGAAAAGTTACCTTATGCCATATACTTTATAAGCAAAAATTTGTCACAGGCAGAGTTAAACTATACAGTGACCAAGAAGGAACTCCTAGCTGTCGTGTATTCCTTAAACAAATTCAAACATTATATCATAGGCTATCAAACCTTTGCACACTAATCATGCTGAAATTAGATATTTAATGAACAAACCCAATGTAAATGCTTGCATTATTAGATGGTTGCTTTTACTGTAGAAATTTGATTTGACAATTATTAATAAGCTTGTTAAAGAGAAGGTTGTTGCTGGCTTTTTTTCTAGAGTGAATTTTCCTACAGGTGAAGAAGGAATGGTGGATGACCAAATGCCAGATGAAAACCTATTTGCTATATCAGTACTCTCTCCCTGGTTTGCTGATATAGCAAACTACTTGATTTCAGCACAGTTCCCACCACTCTTGTCCTTAAAAGAGAAGAGCAGGATAGTAAGGAAAAGCAACCCTTTCACCTGAATTGGAGGAAATCTCTTCAAACTAGGCCCAGATCAGATCTTGAGAAGATGTGTCAGGGAGGAGGAAGTCTTTGACATCCTCCTAACCTATCATGATGGGCCTTATGAAGGTCATTTTGCAGCAGAAAGAACCGCCTTCAAGATATTGCAAGCAGGTTACTTATGGCCCACTCTTCATAAGGATGTGAGGAGATACATGAGCCAATGTGATCGGTGTTAGACGATGGGGAAACCCACTCAAAATAATGAAATGTCCATGCAACCTCAAGTGACCTTTAAGCCATTTGAGAAGTGGGGCATGGACTTTGTGGGGCCTATCAACCCCCCTTCAAAGCAGAAGCAGTACGTCATTGTGTGCACCAATTACCTAAGAAAGTGGGAAGAGACAAAAAAAATCAAAGCAGCAATAGAAGAAAAAGTAGCTAAGTTTTTGAGAGAAAACGTATTCTACAAATTCGGGTATTTGAGAGAGTTGGTCACAAACCAAGGCAGTCAGTTCACTTGCACCTTGATTGAAGACCTGCTCACACATCATAAGATCAAGCACCGGACTTCCAAGCCTTACCATCCACAAGCCAATGGACAAGTGGAGGTCACTAATAGAGCTTTGAAAGGGATCCTAACCAAGGTAGTGAGTAGCAGTAGAAAAGACTGGGTGAACAGATAGTTGAGGCCACTTGGGCCTACAACACAACATGGAAGACCACCACACGGTTCACACCCTATGAACTAGTCTATGGGAAGAAGGCTTTGCTATCAATAGAGTTTGAATTCAATACCCTAAGGATGGCAGCTCAGCTGGACCTAGACCTCAGCCATGCGCAAAAGGAGAAATTACTTCAGCCCAATGGATTGGATGAATACAGATTGCACACCCTTCTCCATATAGAGATAGTTCAGGTTCAGAGAAAAATATGGCATGACAAAAATATCAAGGAGAAGCAATTCCAAGAGGGAGATTGGGCACTACTCTATGATTCAAGATACAAATTTTTCAAAGGCAAGATAGGGACAAGATGCTTTGGACCCTACACTGTGAAGAAATGCAATGACAATGGTTTAGTTCTGATCAGAACCATTGATGATGAAGCCATCCCCATGCTTGTCAATGGACATTGATTGAAAGTATACAAGAAAACCCTCTCCAAGCAATAGTTTATTGAAGATTTGAATAAAACAGTGATGGTAGTGGAGCAGGTATTAGCCTCCACTTCACCCACTCATTGAAGAAAAATAAAAATAAAAAATAAAAAAAAATAAGGACTCAAGTGAAAACCTCCATGAGGTGCTTGAGTCTCATCATTGGGTTGAAAACCTCTTCTGAGGCAGCATAGTGATGTCAAAAAAGGGGAAAAAGGAATAAGATCCTTGGGTGAAAACCTCCCTTGGAGGCGTCCAGGGCATGCAATTAGGGTGGAAACCTCTTTGAGGCACCCTATTTGTTTTCAAAAAAAAAAAAAAAGAGAAAAGAAAAAATGAATTTTTATTGAATTGTAGATTTACAGGAGGACTATAGGGAGCAGAAGAAGGTACCAAAGGAACCCTGACATTCACACCAGCACCCCTCTGACCTTCTCTACACCTTCCTCCATTATCTTTGGCATCTCTTTCACCCCACTGTACGTTTTTCCCAAAACTTTGTTTCCTACGGGAGGCTCTGTGTCTTCTATAGGAGGCTCCTGTAGGAATTACAGAGAGCCAAAAATGTCTGAAGAAGGAAATTTGAGGGACCAAGAGAGCTTCATGAGAAAATTATCATCCCTCTTACCACCTTCAAGCCTCCTTTCTATCATGTCCAAACCTGCATCACACCCCCAAGCATCATTTATTTTCCTATCCAAGAAAAACACATAAAAAAAATAGTTTTCCAATATTGAAAAAACAAAATATATATAAAAAAAGGAAAAATGCACCAATAACCATACCTGAAGCTTACCTATTTTCCCTCCATCATGCATGGCACTTCTGGAATTATTCTTGAGCTCCAAGTGCAGGAAAAAGCTAAAGTTTCAAGGGGAGAAGCAACTATAGGAGCTCCGGTAGGAATTCCTGTAGCAATTGATCCCATAGAAGTCCAACACCAACAGTAGAAGAGTGCACATCTGAAGGTTGGAAAGGCACTTGCAGCCTAGCTCTAGGAAAGGAAGACCCTACAAAAATCCACATCCAAACATTAGCTAGTAGACACAACATGCATAAAGAAGAATGAAGACATGCATCAGAGAGAGCCACAACATCTCACAACAAACACACTTGGATCACAGGTAAGTAACTAAATCACTCCTCTATTCGCATTTTTGTAATTAGGAGTCATACGAAGGCAATGAGATGGTTGAGCTTGAATGAGGGAAATGTGGCCAGTTAACTTGGCCACCTTCATCTAGTTGATTCCACTCATCCGAGGGGTCACGCACACGTGTGCACACTCAACTCAAGAAAAGATGCCAAGGACACGTAGTGGAGAATGAGTGAACTCTGCTGCAATAATGAGGGATGATTACAAGGAGGGGCCGTGATGACGAGGTAGATGGGGACCAATTCTCTAAATATTGCCAATGTACACCTTTCTAGCTCAGCACTCATAACCAAAAATATCCATAAAGGGTAATGAGCACTCCCCCCCAAGCATTCTCGCCACCTTTTCTTCATTTTCTCCTTGTAACTCAACTACAACAACCTTTTTGTTCCCCCATAGCCTCGTAACCACCATCCTCCATTGATTTCCTCCCTATCCTTTTTCTCAGTGTTCTCTACAAGAGCACCTACAGGAAATATACAAGAGCGCCTATATGAAATCTACATGAGGGACAATGGGTTTCTACAGGAGGGCCAGTAAGCCATTTTTAAGGGAGAAAACATGGTTTTTGGCACGAAATTCAGTCTGAAGAGGAAGGATTCATACATTCCCCCTATTGAATATCAATAGATGAAAGAGGTAGTCTCAATTTGGGGGTGAAATCAGTCTTTAGTATGGCAGGAAATACATAAAAAAATTATGTTTATTTTTTAAAAAACACAGTCTCTATTTTCTATTTTTCTCAAAAACTCTCTGTCTCCACCTCCATATTTGTTTTTTAAAAAATCAATAGCAGTATGACATGAGGGTTTATGAGAAGGGACCCCACTAACTCCACTAGTCTCCATGCACATCCCAAAGTAGTGGACATATTCACAAGAGCAAACTGGATCAACATTTTTGAGAAATTCTGAGGGTTTGATGAGGAGATCAAGAATCTTCTCTCTCTCTCTCTTGTCCCTCACACAAGAACACATGCCACTACAACCATTAGAGGCCTCTCCATCTAAATAACTCCATAATTCATTATTAGGGTCACTACCCTTCCTCTTGGGCTTCCTTGGAGTAAAGATGAAAAACCCCTTGGCCACGCTACCAAGAAGAAATTCTTCCAAAATAATGAAACCCATGTGGAAGATAAAAATGGAATTAGAAGGGCTATTATACCATATCCCTGGGATGAGGTTAGCTACCAAATCATCAAATACATTTCTTGCGAGGAGAGTCACAACATTTTCTATGGTTATCATTTCAGAATCCTCCATGACTTGAGGTATGGCATGGATACCCTAGCACCTCAGAAGCTCAATATTCCTTATTTTGTCCTTCAGTCCCTCATTGACTCCAGCATGAAGGTACAAGCAAGAAACTCAAGGCAGTTAGCTCACCATTGCTTAATTAAACTTCTAGTGGAGGAAGCCCTCCATACCTTTACACTCCCTATAACATGGGAATTTTTCCGAAACATGACAGTTGAAGATGACATAAAAGCATTAACCTATGATGTTAGTCCTACAAGTAGTGAGGAGGTAGCAAGAAGGAGAAGATGAAGCTAGTGGTGGCAGAATAGAGCAAGAATGTGAGAAGGAAGGAAAGGAAACAGAGGGAGGAAAAGTTGAAGAGATAGAAAAGGAGGCAGAAGAAGGAGAAAAGAAGGTAGAGAAGGCAGAGAAAGGGGGGGAGTTCCCTGAGACTTTAGAAAGAGAGGTAGCAGCTGTCTTCACTACCATTAATACACCAATCAAGCCAAAACATAATAGGAAAAGACAAACCTCCATGTATTTCAGGGCAAGGAAGAGCACAAGGATGAAAACAGGCAAACCTCAACCCTCTTCAAAAGTTCCCATTACCATTGAAGATTCACCATCTGCCAAGGTGAAAGAGTCTCCCTCCAAAACACCTATCACATATGAAAGGGGGACTCCAAGATCTTCTACATGGAAGGGAAAGGCAGTACTACCAAACCCAAAACAAGAACTACAGGAGGCTGAGACAGTCCTACAGGAGACATTGTCTAAACTACAGGAGACCCAAAAGCTTGAGGAAAGGATGGGAAGGTAGCCAAAGGTGAAGGAAGAAGAAAAAGAGCTATAAGAACCTGACCCCTAGCCTAGTCTTGCCTCCTATTACAATCTACTTGAGGGAGGCATAATATTTCCACAGTAATTTGCAATTCCCTTCTTTTTTGAATTAGAGAAAGAAAGAGTGAGAACACATAGGTGGATGCAAATATTCAAATTCGAAGGGGTTGAGGATGTTGGCCATATCGATAAAAAACTTGGGGAAATGGGCAGAGAATTGAGTGCTCTCACAGATAGATAAACCATCATAAGAAGCCATCTGGAAAATGAGAATGATTTCCTAAGGAGGTAGCTACAAGAGAAAGAGACTTAGTTGGCATACATGGCCAGCTTATCCATTGAGGCATTACAATGTAGGACACCAACCAAACCTTATGGTCTCTATCTGAAGGACCAATGGCTTCAATTCCAAATAAAGACCTTGGCACAAAGAGGCACAATGCTTTTCCAAGACTATAGGCAGTTCATGGGCCTGTGTGACCAGAGCACCTCAGAGGATAAAGCAAAAATGGTAGAGTTTTACCTACATAACATGGCCCTAAAATACATGAATGTGTAGGACCCCAATGCTAAGCTAGGGGACCTGCAATTAATGGGCATGGATTCATGGGTGAACCATGAAGAATTGAGGATAGCAGAAATAAAAATATTTATGATAAAAGAAGAGAATGAGCCATTAATGGTAAGAGCTAAGCCATCAGATCCTATGGCACTCATCAGCACACACAACCTACTTACCAATGACCCTCAGATTGCCCCTAAATATCTAACCAATCTGGCACAAGACATTGCACATTTTGAAGATATGAAAAGGCTACATGGGGATGGCTGTGTGCATGCATGCATGAGAAGATGGAACACCTTACCTCACAGTTTGCAGATCAGGGAATACCATTCCCCCATGAGGCTGAAGGAGGCATTGAAAGAGTGCTAATGTACAAGCGCTCCATGCAAAGGCTGAAGGTCAATTGGATTGACCTCAAACTGAGTCCCCTGCCCTACTCCTATTAGGCATCCTGGAAGGTAGAAGATAAGAAGAAGAGGAGGAGCAATGGAAGGACATAGACAGGAAGGTAGGGTTTTATGGCCAACATGAGTAGACCACATCAGAATCTTGGGATGCTGGGGAGGCCACCAGGGCCATAAAATATCAGGAGATTGACTAAGTTGCTCGGAGGATGAGCAACACCTTCAGTAGTGGGGTGATGATGAACCTCATAAATGGGTAATTATATGGGCTCATTTTACCCCTTAACCTAGTAAAATCAATCATTCTCTTACCTTATTGTATGATTTTCTTATTATATTTATGCTTATAGAGTGAGTTGAGCTAGTTATGATGCCATGTGGTCTAACATGTGTTGAATGTAGAATATTGATGAATTTCAAGGTCAAAGTCAAGGATACAATGGTCAAATGGTAGAAATAACTTGAAGAAGATAGAGGAGAGGAATTATAGGAGGGAATCCCCCTCATTTATTACTCCTCACTTCTAATTTCCATTCATTCAGCTCAGAGTACAAGCAGCCAAATCATGCACTAGAAGGCAACCGAGCAAGTGGAGGAGGGCTAATAGTTATCTCAAGTTTTGGGAGCCAAGCCTTGCTGATTTTAAAGAAGTTATTGGTATCTTCAAATGGATAGGTAGAGAGGCTTAGGTCCTCACTAGGGTCAAATTTTTTCTTATGTAAACTCTGCTGAAATTTTGAGCTTAACATTTTTTGTGACAGTTTCATGTAAACTTGCTATTTTTTGATAATGAAGATGGAGTCCCTTTTGAGCTAGCACTAAGTTACCTCAAAGGGCTAAAGCTCTTGGGTTAGGGCCCAATCCAAGTAGTCAAGCTTCTCTTTACTTGTATTTGTACAATTTACTTCACTATATAGATTAATTTGCTGTTAGATGTAATTCTTTCATGCTTAATAATAGGTTGTTTTTGATGATTTAGTAGTCTTCCTTCATTTGCACTTTCTATAGCAGGTGAAGAAGTGATTAGAGAAGATTCAAAAGGCTAGAAATAGTTCCTTGGCCTCTCTTCCTCCCTCTGGGACCATGATTTGAGGCAAAGACTCTCTTGCTGCTCCAAAAAAACAGATTTTCCTCATTCATAGGACTTCTAGTGTTTGCATATTTCTAGTAGGTTAATAGTCCAGTTTGCTTTGTTTCAGGTCTTCCTTATCATGTTCACTTCTTGATTTTCAATAGTTCTTTCATGGTTTCCTTTCTTGTAGCTTTTCTCATCATTTCCTTTCATAGGTAATAGTTTAGATCATTTCAATGCAAAACTCTGTTTTTCCTAAATGCACTCATTTCATGGTTTGCCTGATCTTCTTGGTTAATTGTCAGTTACTTTGCAACAGATATATTCTTTTAGTAGGCCAGCTTATCAGCAATTACATCCTCCATCTGATCCATGTCATACATGTCTCCCAAACCTCACCTCAATTCTTCCTTAGTTTCTTGCATTTTCCATAGAATTTCTTCATCTCTTCTTGAGCAAACCCAATCATCTTTCTCTCTCCTGATGGTTCCTGGTAAACCTTAGGTGCCCTAGAACCTCATCCCAGTATTCATCCACGTTTTCCACCCACCCTCACACCCTCAAAATAGTGTAAATTTCTCTCGGCCTCCTCCTGCAGGCCTCCTATAGTTTCCCTATTTTCCTCCTATAGTTTTCCTGTGTCCTCCTGTAGTTTTTCCTGTAGGATTTCTTTTGAAGGCCGAGTGTGGGAAAATCCTCTAGAAGGCTACCTAAGACATCCTAGGACCCATCCACTCCATCTTCTATCCTTCCAAGCTCCAAAACCACCCTTTAACACCACCTATTCACTACCACACTCACACACAATAAATTAAATGCATGTCAAATTCACATAAAAATACATAAAAATCCAAAAATATGTTTTTTCCTTATTTACTTCGAGAGATAGCATGGTTAGATGTCGTTTACTTTCTTTAGTAGGTAATGACATTGCCGTCATGGTTTTCATAGTGTTTTTGGAAAAAGTAGAATTACCTTGTTAATTAGGGTTTACTAGGTCTTGCTTTACATTCCAGTCTTTTTCCTTTCCACAATTAGAATAGCTTTTGTAGAGTAATATTTATTTTCTTCCATCACACATAAAGCTTCTTCTAAAATTGATAGAAGTTGGCTTGAGCTCCTAGTGATCTCGCGCCGGTTGACCAAGTGACAACCTACAGTGAGAATTGGTACTTGTGCATACATCACCGATGCTTCTAAGTTTGTTACAAACTACTGGGTTGATAAAAGTAAAGTTGGCAGCCCAAGAGTTGCAACATTCTTGCTTCAATACTGGTGCTCACCACCTAGCTATCTCCTTTGTCTTCTTTTCTCCATGGGACTCCTAGGGGAAGTGTGGTGACCCTGCTGATGAGCTCAAGGGTGAGATCTATAGTGAGGCCCCTTATTACAATAGTGGCATGTATTCTGGTGTGTGGAGTGAGGGAGAGAGAAAATTCTTGAGCCACCTCATCAACATACCCTCTGAAGTTTTCGAAAAACCCCATCCAATTATGTATTGTGAAGATTTCAAGCACTTAGGGGTGTTTTTTGATTCTCATAGTGTTTGTGGGATCTCTCCTATTAAACCCTCCTATCATCTTGTTGGTGAAGCTTGAGGAGAAAATGATAGGGTTGAAACAACTTTTTAAAGACAGGATACAAACAGAAATGACTGTGTATTTAATTCTCTTTACACAGTTGCTAAATTCACTCAAATTTAGAGTATCGTTGGTTCATTTACCTGCAAAGAGGAATGTAATTTTAGACCCTACCTCTTTATACTGGTTGCAGTGGCTAACTCCCATGATATCCCTTCTGAACTCTTCTCTTCCAATCCTGTAGACAATATCTATGTATCATGTAGACTGTATCCTATAGGAATTCCTGTGCATGCTCTTTTAGGAATTCCTTTGCAGTGAACTATGGATCTTTACTTCTAGTGGGTGGCTTGGGTTATGAGAGCAACTTGAGTGAGGGAGTTTTGAGGAGGTGAAATGCTTGAATTTAGGGTAACAACATTTTATTTCATATTATGTTGATTCAGGGTGAGGTGGTGTGCAAGAGGCAAAGTTACATTGCCATTTTTGGATCATTGGTCCCCACTACCACCTCATCATTTCCCACTCCTCGTAATTAGCACCCACATCGTAGATATGTAGCTTAACATATTTTTGTCCTACTTCTTCTCTATATTTGAGTTGACTTCAGCCACATGTGAGATGACACCAGGTTGTGCATGTGCTAACTGAATGAAGGTGGCCAAGTTAACTAGCCAAATTTTCACTTATAAACTAACTATCTCGTAACCCTTACAATTCTTTACTAGATGACGCATATGAGAGAGCAAGCCAGATAATTACTTATGGTTTCAATGCTATGCTACAGTTGTCGAAGACCAGAGGTGCTGATGTGTATATTTTCTACATGCCATTATTCTTCCTTCTCTTGATGTCTGCTAATGGCTTCTTTGTTTTTGCAGGTATATGTGGTTGAAGATTTGATGCTACTGCTTTGGAGCTCTTGGATAATCCTGGTGAAGACTTGTTACTGGTGTGATTGGAATTCTTTGGGATAGGATGCTACAATATTTCCTACAGGATGTCTTGTAGCTTCTTCTCCCTCAAAATTCTTTAATCATTTTTCTTGTTTGTGTGATTGCCATTCTATGGGATAGGCTGCTATAGGATTTCCTACACTATGTCTCATAGTTTCTTTTCCGTCAAAATTCTTTAATATTTTTTCTTGTTGGGACTATGAGGATGGTGACATGGATGGAAATAAGGAGTGAGAGTGTGGAGAGTAGAGGACACTCAGGTGATGCTCTTTACTCCTCTTTGTTTTGTTTTTTCTTTGAAGACTTAAACACTATTGAAACTAATCCATTTTTTTTTATAATGATGAGTGTGGGGATGATGATGGTGGATGAGGTGAGGTGTTAGATCATGGAGGGGGTGTATTTTAGGGACCTAACAAGTCCATCATTTGCCTTCGGATTGTTTACTATAGGATTTATGGGTCACTGTAATTCCTGCAGGATCATCCTATAGTTTTTCTGGGGATCTTGTAGGAATATAGGGGATCCTGTAGAAAACATAGCCTTTGTATAAATCGAAGCAATGGAGTGGAAAATTGAAAAAAATGATGGAGGGATTCATGGTAGAAGTGGAAAAAATGAGTATGTGAGTGGCGAGGGTCTACTTGAGATCCTCTTTTACTCCTTTACTGTTGTTCTCACCCACCTGCAAATGGGTGAGAAACAACTAGGCTATCTCGGAGAGGTTTTCACCCTAGCTGTTTGCCCTAGATGCCTCAAGGAAGGTTTTCATTCTCTCTTTTTCCTTGTTTTTTTGTCATCACTAGGCCACTTCAAGAGGTTTTCAATCCAAGGATGGGACTCAAGCACCTCATGGAGGTTTTCACCTGAGTCCTTATTCTTTTTCTTTTTCCTCGGTGATTTGATGAGGGAGGAGTTGGAACTTGCTCCACTATCATCACTGTTTTATTGATATCATCAACGAAATCTTGTTATGATAAAGGCCTCTTGTACATTTTCAATCGGTTTCCATTAATAAGCAAAGGAATGGATTCTTCATCTATGGTTTTGATTTGCACTAAACCATTATCATGGAATCTCTCCACAACATAAGGTCTGAGCCATCTTGTCCTCAACTTTCCCTTGAAGTGCTTATACCTAGAATCATATAAAAAATCCCAATTTCCTTCCTGAAATTGTTTCTCCTTGATATTTTTAGCATGCCAGATCTTCCTTTGAACTTGAACTACCTCTATATGTAGGAGGGCTTGCATTATGAATTGATCTAAACCATTCAATTGGAACAATCTCTCTTTCAGTGCACTATTGAGATCAAAATCTAGTTGGGTTGCTATCCTTAATGTGTTATATTCAAATTCAATGGACAGCAAGGCCTTTTTCCCATAGACCAGCTTATAGGGTGTTAATCCAGTGGTGGTCTTCCATGTGGTATTATAGACCCAGGTGGCCTCAACTAGCCTTTCTACCCAATCCTTCCTACTGCTACTCACCACCTTGGTTAAGATGTCGTCTAATGCTATGTTGGTCACCTCCACTTGCCCATTAGATTGTGAATGAGAGGGACTGGAGGTCCTATGCTTGATCTTGTGATGGCTGATCAAGTCTTCAATCATGTTGGAGGTAAATTGGCTGCCTTGGTTTATGACCAACTCTCTAGGGTGCCCAAATTTGTAGAATACATTATCCCTTAAGAACTCATCCACCTTCTCTTCTGTTGCTACCTTAATTGCCTTGGTTTCATCCCACTTAGTCAAATAATCATTTCAAACAATAATGTATTGTTTTTGCTTTGAAGGAGGGTCAATAAGACCAATGAAGTCCATTCCCTACTTGTCAAATGGCTTGAAATTCACTTGAGGCTGCATAGGAATTTCATTTCTTGGAGTAGGCCTTCCCATCCTTTGGCACCGATCACAATGACTAGTGTATTATTTGACATCTTGATGAAGAGTGGGTCAATAATAGCCTGCTTGTAACACTTTGAATGTTGTCCTCTTTTCTACAAAGTGACCTCCACAAGGCCCATCATGACAGGTCAGAAGGATTTCAAAGACTTCCTCTCCCTTGAAACAATTTTTGAAGATTTGATCTGGGCCACGTTTGAAAGATTTCCCCCAATCCAAGTGAACGGGGGGCTTTTCCTGACTATTTTGCTCTTTTCTTTGGAGGACAAGTTTGGTGGGAACTGTGATGATACCAAATAGTTTGCTATATCAGCAAACCATGGAGAGAGAACTGAAATAGCAAATAAGTGGTCATCCAGTAACTGGTCATCCAACATTCCTTCTTCACGTGTAGGAAAATTTACCCTAGATAAAAAGCTTTGCAACAACATTTTCCTTACCAGGGTTATCAACAGTGGTTAGATCAAATTGCTGTAATAAAAGTAGCTATCTTATAATTCAAGCATTCAAATCTGTTTTGTTCATTAAATATTTGTTTGCAGCATGGTCAGTATGTACAAATATTTGATAGCCTGTAACATAATGCCTGAATTTGTTTAATGAATGCAAAACAATCGAGAGTTCCCTTTCAGTCACTACCTAATTTAGTTCAACATTATATAAGTTCTTATTGATAAAATAGATAGCATAAGGAAGTTTCTCATCTATCTATCCTAGGGATGCTCCTATGGCTTTGTGTGAGGCATTAACATGAATATGAAAGGGGAGGGCCCAGTTTTGGCCTCAGAGAATTGGTGCAATGGTGAACTTATCCTTTAGAATGTCTAGGGCCTCTTGATAGCTTTTTGACCATATAAACTCAGAATCTTTGCCCAAAAAACCAAACAAAGAAGAGGCCAACTTGGTGAAGTCCTTTATGAACCTTCATGTTGCACAAAAAATTGTCACCTTGGCATTCTGTAATCCATGTGAGTCCATTATTTCTCATAATTTCCTCCTTTGTAAGTCTTAAGCCTTAGTTCCTCATATCAAGCCTTGAAAATAAAAGAAAGTCCTCAAAAGTCTCTAAAACTCTGGTTAAGTACTTTCTCTTAGCATTACCTGCAGTCTCGCGCCTAATGGTCATGTCTCCTGCACACTTGACTGCTTTGTCTTTGTTTTATGAGTGCAGACCCTTGTAAAAGTAAAAAAGGCACAAGTATATTCTTAAAAATTCACTTTGAGTCATTTCTAGAAGCTTATGGAAGGAAGATTGATGTGAGGAGCTTATCCCTTTGAAGGAGGACTCTATCCCTTCATAGGTGGACCTGTAACCTCCTTCCTCTGCACTATAAAGTGAAGCATTGGGCTGGTTACTTGGGAGGTTGAAAGTTGAATATTTTTGAGGTGAAATGCTGTTGGAACTTAGTCTTCCTAATTGAGATTTTATGAGGAGAGACTACATACCTCTTTGATCTCATTTGGAAGTGTAAGGCTTGTCAAAGCAGAGGAGATTCCTGTTTCAGACCCTGGGAAGATCTTGTTCAACATTAAGGCTGAAAAGGTTGTAAGGTTCTTCTACTTCAAAGTTAATACAAATAAGTTTGTTTTTCTCAATAAACTGTGTTTTATGGTTTATTTTATGGATTCCTTGATCACCATAATGAACATGATTTATGATATTAGCTATGCAGGTGTTATTTGATGTTTCCTTGTTTTTGATTGCAAGTTTTCAAAAGGAAACTCTTTCAAACGGTTGAAGGATGGCTGCTGCAAACTAGCATTGGACTTAAGGTAGGGTCTAAACACCTCTATAGTTTTTATTTATGAATTGCATATGTTTAGAGAAAGATATATTTGCTTGTCTGCTTGTTGCTAAATATCTTTTGATACTAGGCAGATTAGCCTTATCTGCAAGATTGATTTATCCGGCCAACAAATTGGTGACTCCACTGGGGACTCATCAATATGAACAGGATTAGAAAATGTTGTTGAAGTTGAAGTTGAGAAAATACTTCATTCAGGTTTCATTTATCCAATTCCTTTAACGGATTGGGTATCGAATATTGTTCATGTTAACAAAAAGCAAGGAATGATAAGAATATGTATTTATTATAGGGATATTAATAGAGCTTGTCCTAAGGACAATTATCCAACCCCCTATATTGATCAAATTATTGATGATTGTGCCGGAAATGAAATGTTCTCCTTTATGGATGGTTTTTCTGGTTACAATCAAATCAACATACTCCCTGCTGATCAACCTAAAATGGCTTTCATGTGTCCATGGGGGACATTTGCTTATTGCAAATTACCTTTTGGATTGAAGAACGCTAGAGCAACTTTTCAAAGGGCTATGTCTTACGCATTTCATGATATCAAGAACATTGTGTAGCCTTATCTCAATGATTTACCTAACCATTCATTACATAGAGCCGATCATCTCACTCATTTACGAGCTATATTTATAAGATGTAGGCATTATCGAATTAGGCTAAATCCACACAAATGTGTATTCTGTGTAGAAATGGGTCATTTACTGGGATTTGTCATTTCAATAGCTGGCATTCGTGTCGATCCCTCCAAGGTTGAAGCTATCGTAAAATTACCTCCTCCTTCGACTCTTCGCCAACTCCAAAGTTTGCAAGGGAAAGAAAACTTTTTACGTCATTTCATTCCTAACTACACCGATATAACAAACGGTTTTACCAGGTTGTTGAAACAGAATACTCCATTCTTTTGGGATGAGATAGCTAACAAATCTTTTGATGCATTTAAACACGCTTTGACCCATGCGGAATTACTGCATCCTCCCAATTACAACCAGGGTTATTTTTTGTACCTCGTCGCTTCTCATTCCACCATTGGGATAGTTTTAGTTCAGGAAGATGAATTCAACAATGAACATGTGATTTACTATCTTAGTCTAAATCTGCATCTGTCTGAGCTTAAATATTTTCATGTGGAGAAATTGGCCTTGGTAGTTTTTCAAGCTGTCCAAAGATTTCCTCACTACATCTTATTACACAAAGCCATGGTAATTTTTTATTGTAACCCTATGATGTATATCTTGACCAAACAATTGCTAGGAAACACGTATTCCAAATGGATAGTTATCCTGGTGGAATTTGACTTGGAATTTGAAAAATCCAAGGCAAAGAAATATTTGGTTTTTGCGAAACTGATGTGTGATTTCCCACGTACTGATACTGAAACTATGGTGGAAGAGCCCATTGCAGACGAATCCTTGTTTCTTATTAGTACTCTTGATTCATGGTATGGAGATATTATTTTTTATCTCCAAACCCAATCTTTTCGGCTTGAAATCTCACAATCTTAGTGACAGAAAATACGTTTCCAATCCCAACAATACAATATTATTGGTGATACACTCTATCGTCGTGGGGCGGATTCTATTTTCCGATGTTGTCGAACTCATGAAGAAGATCAAAAGGTTTTGAATGACTGTCACTCTGGAGCATGTGGTAGTCATATGTCTGGGTATGCCATAGCCCAAAAGATATTGCACACTAGTTATTTTTTTCCATCCTTATTCAAAGATTGTATCTATGCAGTCCGGAAATGCCATAATTGTCAAAAATTTTATCGTAAGATTTGTGCTCCACTTGCTCCTCTCCACCCTATAATTGCTATCGGCCCTTTCGCAAAGTGGGGTATTGACTTTATTACATGTAACCCTCACTCAGTCGAGGGGCATGTGTATATCATCCTAGCAGTAGATTATTTTACTAAGTGGGCCGAGGCGATGCCCACATTTTCAGAAAACGAAAAAACTACTGCAACTTTCATTTTCAATCATATAATTGCTAGATTCGGTGTTCCTCAAGCTATTATTACTGATCATGGAAGTCATTTTCGAAACATCATGATGAATGAACTAATAGATCAACTTGGCCTGCATCACGATAGTTCTACTCCATATTACCCACAGGCTAATGGTATGGTTGAAGCTATAAATAAAGTTCTAGTCACTATGATCCAACGAATCATTGGTATTCATAGGTCAAATTGGCATAACATGTTATTTTCAGCACTTTGGGCATATCGAACCTCAGTGAACACATCCACTGGTTTCACTCCTTTTCAACTGGTTTACGTTTTGGAAGTAGTGTTACCTATTGAATGCAAAATTACGTCATTGTAAATAGCCATAGAATTACTTTCAACCACTTCTGAAGAGGAGAAATGTTTTTTGTACTTAGCTCAGCTAGATGAGAATCGATGCAATGATGCATTAGCAATCGAAACTCATGTGAAACGAATAAAAGCTCAGTATGACCGAAATGTTACTCGTAATTTTTCGGAATGAGACCTAGTTTTACTATACGATCAAGCAAACGATAAGCTAGGGGCTCGAAAATTTGTACCTATGTGGCATGGTCCTTATATTTTTAAGTGAAAGCTGGCAAAAGAGGCCTATGAATTGGTAGATTTTGATGGTCTCTTTAGGTAAACCCAGAAATTAGATTTATCTGAAGAGATATTATGCTTAAATTTTGGTGTGGAGACTTTTGTTAGATTAGTTTCTTTATAGCTGGTGTTTTTTAGATTAGGAAAGTGTGCCTAGTTTAGAGTGCTTTTATCATTATTCATGCATATCTTGATTTTACTCTTGATATTACAGATGTCGACGCCTCTTCAAACATATAACGGTTTTGCTAATGGTGCTTGTTGTATTACACGAAACATTTCTTCCACGGCTTGGGTTATCTATTCACCCTCTGATGAGTTAGTATCTATGCATGGGGTAAGCCTTGGTCAAACAACGAATAACATTGCAGAGTATAGTGTCATGATTGAGTTACTATCTAAATCCATCTCATTTTGGATTCAGAGTTTGATTGTTAGGTTAGATTCCGAACTTGTTGTATTATAGCTTAACAGGGTTTATGCCATTAGAAATCCAGTGTTATTAAGATTATTTTTTAGAGTTCGTCTCTTGGAATGTGAATTTGATTACATTGAATATCAACATATTCCAAGAAATTTAAATACATTAGCAGACGTGGCTTCTTCTTGTATGATAAATAGTCATTTGCAATAATCAAAACAGTAAATTTAAAAACATCCAATAACATGTTACACAAGATAACCGGCAATAGTGATATATCATACCATAGAAGTGTTTCAAATATACATCGTCTTTGATCATAGGTAGAAAAACACCTTATGATCGGCAAAAATGATAGTACAAAAAGACAAAAATGTCGTGTGAGTCTACAAAAGAAATCATCCTATCCCTGGTGATGATCACGAGAAGAAACCACTACTCGACCCACCCTACAAAGGAACCTCCTATAAGGTCTTGTGACCCCAATCACATATCGTTGTCACCTAAGTGGAATATCATCTATGCCAGTCTCTAGAATATCTGCTATCAAACGCTCTAGATGATTCTCAAAATCGGTCAGGATCTCTGTAGATTGGTCCTATGGGGCTGGTACTACTGTAGTTGGGCATCTCGTCTCATAATGCTAGAGAATGGTTCATCGTCGTGGACCAACATCTGCATTTAAAACTTTTTATTGTCAGTTTTTGATGATTTAAAAAACAAAAAAAATAGTTAAAACTTAGAAAGTGTTGAAAATGATTTTATCTGAATCATCCCACTGCTCCCCTGGTGGAAGAATCATGTCTGGGTCACCATGATAATCCATCCTAGCATATGTAAAATCTTGAATCACAATATGTTGGTTCCTCAACCAACAAAAATACTCAGGTGGAAATCAAACAACGTCTGAACCCTCCTCAGGATGACGGGCCATCACTGCAACCCAACGGATTATCTTAGGCTCTCGAGGAAGACCAACCTCAACAGAAAGCTATTGTGGGACCAGCATAGGGACCCTCTCTAGACCAAATCTCACAATGAGGAAACTGTATCCAAAGTTTTTCAGTTTCTCTAGTTAGTTGGCCTTTTACAGTCGCCAACATAGCGTTACACCAGTTGAAGATGGTACCTCGATAATATTATACTTCCATTTGCATCTAGGATCCGGTAGCTACATGCAATGCTACACTCCTGCATAGTCTAGTGATAGTGAATGCAATAACCTTAAGTTCAGGACGATCGATGTTTTTAATATTGATTCGTTTGTCCTTTGTTTGATCATTGCAAAATTCCAACCGAAGACTAGCGACAGACTGACCACTTGGCCTAGTCCCAAAAAGAGATAATTGTTCACCTCTCTTGGGCAAACCATTCAAGAAATATATGTCCTCTAGCTCAATTTCAAGCCAGTGACCACCAATCACGAAACACTGGTCTTGTATATTCCAACTGTCTACCAGCCATTGCAAGAAGTCTACTTGGGCCGTCATGCCTGGTGTGGCCCAAAACTTAAACAGTTTGCATGCTCTCAATGCATCTAATGTGGGTTGATGATTTATTGCGGCAAGATCCACATCCTCATGCTCACGTTCCCGCCAAATAAGCATTTTGTATGTCCTGCAACGCAAAAAAGATGTATTAGAACAATTTAGTTTGAAATTTTTTGGTTGGAAATGGAGAAATTTGAACTTTTAAAATCCATTTCGCAGGGTCCACACCCACTGGTTACAAATAGTGCATAGGTCCCCACACATCATAAATAATAGGTGCAGACCCATGACTTTTTTCTTTGTAGAAAAAAGTCGGGTTTTGCAGGGGCCGCATGTTGCACCTGCGGACCCCCGCAAGCAAATTTCTAAAACAATTTTTCCCTTAAAATCAAAATGAAAGCCTAAAAATGAAATGTAAACAGTTGAAATGCAAGATAAGGATGATGTGGATTACTTGGAGCTGAGAGTTTTCGATTCCAATGGACGGATTTTCTGCAATCTTCACAAGAAGTTTCTTACCCAAAAGCTCTCACTTCTCACTCTAAAATCAAAATGGTAAAAATGAATTTACAAAGCCTTTTTTATGAGCTTTTTTAAATAAATGAATTTTTAATTTATTTATTTTTCACTTTAAAAAGGTAAATTTTTGGTACATTTTTATTTATCTTAAACAAGTATGAGTAATGTTTTGAGTTTTTGCGCAAAATATTGGATTTTTCGGGGAAAATTGATCATTTTCAACAAAGAGCTTACTTTTCTCACTTTTTCAGACTCTTTTAAAAACTTAAGAAAAATCGAAACATTGGAGTCCTCTTTAAGCTCTTTTCTGACTCGTAAAATATGAAAAGATTGACGATTTTTTTCCTTTTTAAACTTGTTAAGGAAAATTAAAAAGGCGGTCACTTATAGCTCTTTTCTGACCGTATAAACATGAAAAGATCGTTGGACTTTTGTCATTTCAAGTTCTATATTGGTTATAAAATGACGTGTCTTTGATTGCTTTTTTACTTTTTCAGATCAGAGTCACTAATCATGAAAATTACTCTTTGATCGTAATGGTCAAGTGGTTCTCTCAAGTATTATTTTATACTTTTTCGGGCTTGGGGGACACAAATTTATGAAAAAGGACAACCATGTAGTTTTCTTAAGTTTTTCTTCTAACTCCCTAAAATTGAAAAACATTGAGTTTTTCCTATACTGGACTCATTAAAATTTAGCAGTAAAGGACATGTTGAATTTTAAATAGGAACAAACACTCTTTCTTAGGATTCGACTTTTAAACTAAGTTGGACTTATCCGAAGGATGAGCTTATAAACAAGCAAATGTTATTCTCCTCAAGCTTGTCAAAAATAAAGAGGTACTTACCAGAAATGGTGGGGAAAAGAGAGAAAATGAACCTATTTGTTATACTTTGTGTTTTAGAAAAGTAGTCAACCACTCTGGAACACGACACTTTTGTTCACCTGGATTGGGAAATCCTTTGCCTAATAGTTAATCAAACCATATTGAAAGTATTCAGCCAGTTTCTGGGTATTAGCTTTGGGTCAATTTTCACTAAACCATCTGCAGTGTTGTTATGTTTTCAAGAGGTTAGTTCAAATAAACCATTCATTTGTAAAATATCTGTCATCGATTTTGACCATCCGTGAGTCAGCCCTCGCCAAATATGTTTCTTCAAAACTTGATCTATGATTTCATGTTGTGGGCTTGCCTACAACAGATCACTTTCTATCGACTTCAACTCATTATCTAGAAAGATGATCTAGAAATTGTCAGTACCTTGGGATCTTCATGCCCTAATGGTAGGTTTCTCGCCTTTGACGATAGGTTGCATCATTGAACTTCGATCGAAGGATTCTACGACATGTTCGACATCAGCTCATTTATTCACATTTCATGGATTGTACTGAGTACTTTGAGAGCCATTGACATTAATGGTGGTTTGTCTCACACTTGTCAACAATTCACATCATTGACTGGTAATCAAGTGGTTTCTACCATGTTCGACTTCGACACATTCATTCACATGGATAAAATTGTACTAGTTCAGGAAGCAGAAATCAAGACCTTGGATCTAGTTTCTACCATCCAGGCTGTGAGGAATTTTGTTATTCATTATACAGTGGAATATTCATAAACAGATGGTTGCACCCATACTTTGTCTACATATGTCTATACTCTTGGTGTATTACAAAATCATTCTTGTATCAGAACAGTTTAGTTAGTTTTCTAGTCAGTTTTGATCTGAGTATGGGAATGCCTACCTCAGCGATGATATGTTCACACACACACACACACACACAATGCACACACACACACACACACACACACACACACACACACACACACACACACATATATATATATATTGCATTGAATGTTTTTACAGGTTCCGACTGAGGTGTCCATAGGATGATCCTTGAAATGATAAAGTACTTCACTCTTCATAGATGACAAACTCTATCTTCATCTATTACAGACTTCGCACTTTAGGGGGCAATCTGTTGCACAAAAAATTGTCACCTTGGCATTCTGCAATCCATGTGAGTCCATTATTACTCGTACTTTTCTCCTTTGCAAGTCTTAAGGCTCAATTCCTCATATCAAGCCTTGAAAATAAGAGAAAGTCCTCAAAAGTATCTAAAACTCTGGTTCCACACTTTCTCTTAGCATTACTTGTGGTTCAGCACCTAATGGTCATGTCTCATGTGCACATGACCACTCTGTCTTTGTGTTATGGGTGTGAACCCCTGTAAAAGTCAAAAAGGCGCAAGTATATTCTTAAAAATTCACTTTGGGTCATTTCTAGAAGCTTATGGAAGGAATCTTGAGGTGGCAAGTTTGCTCCTTTAAGGTTCATGCATCCCATACCTTAAGGAGCTAACCCCTTGATGTGAGGAGATTATCCCTTTGAAGGAGGACTCCATCCCTTCATAGGTGGACTTGTAACCTCCTTCCTCTACACTATAAAATGAAGAATTGGGCTAGTTACTTGGGAGGTTGAAAGCTGAATGTTTTTGAGGTGAAATGTTGCTGGAATGTAGTCTTCCTAATTGAGCTTTTATGAGGAGAGATTACATACCTCTTTGATCTCATTTGGAAGAGTGTAAGGCTTGTCAAAGTAAAGTAGATTCCTATTTTGGACCCTAGGAAGAGCTTGTTCAACATCAAGGCTAAAAAGGTTGTAAGGTTCTTATACTTCAAAGTTAATACAAATAAGTTTGTTTTTCTCAATAAACTGTGTTTTATGGTTTATTTTATGGATTCCTTGATCACCATAATGAACATGATTTATGATATTAGTTATGCAGGTGTTATTTGATGTTTGCTTGTTTGTGATTACAGGTTCTCAAAAGGAAACTCTTTTGAATGGTTGAGGGATGGCTACTGCAAACTAGCATTGGACTTAAGGTAGCATCTAAACACCTCTATAGTTCTTATTTATGAATTGCATATGTTTAGAGAAAGATAGATTTGCTTTTCTGCTTGTTGCTAGATATATTTTGATACTAGGGAGATCGGCCTTATCTGCAAGATCAATTTATCTGGCCAACACTTCTGTAGTATCCAGCTAACCCTAGGAAACTTCTGACATCTCTCTACTTTTGATGAGGTGGGACCCTTTAAATGATGGCTATTTTGTTTGGGTCCACCTACAGTGTTTGTTGAGATATTGAATGACCTAGCACAGTCCTCGCAATCATTAAGAATTCACATTTTTCAGGACTGAGAGATAGGTTCATTTATATGCACTTATGCAATACTTTTCCTAGGTTAGATAGGGCTTCTTGAAAATCATAGCCATAAAGTGTAAAATCATATGTATAAATCTCCACCACATCATGGACTAATTCGGCGAAAATACTAAAGAATGCTCTCTGAAAAGTGGTAGGAGCATTGCATAGGCCAAAAGGAAGGACCCTATAGGCAAAAGTGCCCCAAGGACAGGTGAATGTGGTCTTATCTTGGTCTTCTGGGTAGATCTGGATTTGGTTGTACCCACTGAATCCATCTAGGAAAGAGAAAAACCTTTTTCTTGCCAGGCCATCTATCTCTTGGTCAATGAAGGGTCGAGGAAAATGATCCTTCTTTGTGGCTTTTTGCAACTCCCTGTAATCGACACAAATCCTCCACTTACCATTTTTCTTGGGAACTAACACCAGAGGAGAGACCCACTCACTGTCGGAGATAGGCTAAATGAATCCTGCATATAGAAGTTTTTGCAGTTCTTCTTTGAATATATCTTTAAGAGTTGGATTCATCCTCCTTTATGGTTGCTAGACCAGCTTGCAACCTTCTTTGATGTATATGTGGTGAGTACATACTAAGGGGTGTACTCCATTTCCTTGTAACTCTAAGCGAAGGCTTCTAGATTTTCCTTTAACAATGTTGCATAGATTCTCCTCTTCGAGAACAGAAAGATATGGATTGATTTTCAAGGTTCTCTCTGGGCCGAAATCTATGGTTTTAACATGGAGTGGGTTGGAATCAGCCAAGCATAAGTCAATTGGATGATTTTTCTTGGTTTCTTTTTGCTATAGGGTAAAATGCACAGTGTATGGAGAATGAAAATACCCTCAAAGGTCTTCTTGGGACCTTTGACAGACCGTAAGATTATCTGCAATTGTCACAAAGTTACATTCATGTTCATAAAAAATTATCAACTATGAAAGTATGAGAAGGATATTACCTCAAGCCTCCTTGTAGATTTGCTGAAGAGCACAAATGGATCTAGGCAGAAGTCCCCAGAGCCGGCACCAGATCAAGTCCTGCACAAAGAAGAGACAAGCGTAATCATAGCATACAACCCTGAAAATTAATACATGAATACATAGAGAACATATAATTGCATACAACTAAGCTATTCATACAAATAGGTATTAGAAAAACAACTTAAAGGATGATACTATCGGCACCATAGAATAGACAACACAACTGTAGTTCTGTATTGATAATGGAAGAGTGACTACAACCATCTATTGCATAAGCCTTCCTTTTCCCTTTCAGCTTCTCTCTCTCTCTCTCCCTTCTTGCCAACTTTTTATGATATGAGACAATGCTCAACAGTCAAGTAGGCTATCCTTTCAAATGCTCTCACCCCTTTCACAATGGCCCTAACTTTGCTTATGTAGCAATTGAGTTAGGGTTTCCAGGTTCCTCCTTGAGTTCACTAGGGAAAAAGCAATGAACTTTCCATTCTTTTAATCTCTTTCCCATTTGCCTCCATATTTTGGATTAGGAATCCTCCAAATAGGTTGATTTTAGATGTTTCTTTGCTTTTCTTGAGTAATTCTAGGAACAAATATCTAGATATTTATGAGTCAATTCATTCCCTTGACCCTTGGAACTTCACCAAGTTTCACTAACGCTGTCCCCTGACTAGAAACTTGAGTTAATAGGGTCACTATTGCACCCTTAGGCTTGGTAACAAGCTTTATAAAGTAGGTTGTTAGTGTACAACCAGCGTTAGTGTGGAATCAAGGCTTGCAATTATACTCTTTGCTTTAGTCATCATGTCTTTCCCCTCTGAGTTGATGAGGAGGTAAATTTGTTGTATGATAGATGCCCCCTAAAGTATGAGATGAAAGGTTGTGACAATTGTGGAGCACTCGAAAGGTATGCTTTTGACAAACAATTTAGTGGCTTTTCAGTAACATTTGTAATCTTTTCTGCATCATGAACTCAAAGAAATAAAGAATTCTAATAAAACGTGTAAGGATTAACATGGAAAGCTTAATCACTGATAATTGTCATTTTTCTATGCAGGGAAAGGTGGAAACGAAGAGCTGTTGTTCAAAAGGGAAAGACAGAGGAGGAATAACTGTTGTCCCTCTAGAAGGGAACCAGATGCAAATGAGATCGAGCAGATCAAAGAAGAGTAACCCAGGAAAGGAAGAAGGGATACCAATTCGGCGAAAAAGGGAAAGAAAAGTAAAGGATTAACAGCTTGGCGAATCCCTCAGGATCTTTGATCCTGAGGGATCGTTGTTTTACTTATTTTTGTTACCTAGATATCCCCACCGTTACTTTTATAAAAAGGAACAACATCGTTAAGCAAAGGGAATTTTTTGTAACTTTCAGTTTCAGACTAAACTTTGATCATCGAGTCTCACTGAGACCTGGTTTACTGTATGTTTGTTGATGCGTTAATATAAAAGACTTGGTGTTTATTTCATCTTCGTGTCTAGAGTAATCTAAGGTGGTGTACCATTGGAAGCTAAGGGCCCGGCTCCGAAGGAAACTTGCTTTTGTATCATTATAACTTGATTTCTGCATGGTTTGCTTATCTTTATTGCTCGGTAATATGATATGCTTTTCATGTGCTATTCCATGCTTTGCTACGATTAATTCATTAATGGTTCTTTCAGGAAATTCGTGTAGTGACTCTGCATTGCATGATTGAATCGTTTCAGAGTTGATTGCATGTTATTAGTCTAAACCAGCTATTTCTGTTACAGAGCGTCTGTACTGAATATTACTGTTATTGGGTTCATTTGAAATCCCAATTATTGGAATCCGAAAGTGATGTTATTGTATTTGGAAACATAGTCGTATTATCCTTAATTGTCAGATTACTATATTAGTGTGAGGTGTGTATATATGATCGATTACTGTTGTTCCATAATTCATCAATGAGTGTTGTTCCATAAAGTACATTCCATCCAGTTTACCTTAAGAGAGAAGATTGTTATTTCATCACAGAGTGTGAGTTTGGTTCAATAGAGCAAGTTTGGTTCTGACTCGCGAGACTTAGTTCTTTTGATTGCTATTCCATTTACTGTCGTTCCATTTTAGACTTGCTATTCCATTTCCTATTTGTTGTTCTATTTTAGTTTCTACCGTTCCATTTACTTGCATTCGCTACTTTGGTGTGAGAGAAGGTCTAAGATTGTAGTGAGCCTCAGCAGTCACTGCCTAGCTCCCAGACCTATGGTCCATGCTTTAATTTCCTTTCCATCAGTTTCTAGAGGGATGGGTTATTGCTTCCGCACCCTTGACTGATAAGTTGTCTTATGTGATTTTATCCCTTTGAAGTAATTTAGTCATAGTTTAGCATCCGCTTACTCTTGAATTTTATGAACGTTGTACTACTAAGCATTACTCTGACGAATAGCCTCGGACTGAGTTACTCTTTGCAATAACAAAACGTTCCCGGATTGACTTATTAATGTGGGATAATTAGAGGTGAAAGAGACCCTAGTTACAGATCTACATTTTGGCGCCATTGCCGGGGAAAGATTATAGCCATTTGTCTTTTACAGAGTAGTGTACAAATCTGCTAGGGGAGAGTTGGATTTTAAAAACGGAAGGTAAGAACCTGCGTACGGAGCATGTAAAAGCCCTGCTCCACCATCCGCTCTCCTAGCAGAATTGCTAGTTGAATAGGATTTAGTAGTTTATTAGAGTGCATGACTAAGCAGAAAAAGCCAGAAAGGAATATCAAACCTCCATCCAAACCCAAAAAAGCCAAAGGGCCGGTGACCCTTGGCCGAACAACCTTCATAGACGAAATCTATAAGAAAACTGAATCTCAGCCATCAGTAGGCCCTAGAAAGATCAATTCTAAACAACCTACTAGCTCCCTTCAAGCCACAGCATCACCATATGAAGCCTTTGCTAAGGTTCATAGTCAGACTGATGAACAGGACTTTCAAGAAATTCAAAATTCTATTCTAGAACGACTGCAGGAAGGGAATCTAAGCAATCTTTATGAAGGAGAAGGGGAAATAGGGGAAGTAGGGGAGCCAAGGTCTCCTCCTAGGATAATCCAGCCGTTATATAGCCCAGATAAGGGGAGCACGGTAAAAATTATTATTGAAGACATCCCATTTCCTCAGACAGAAATTCTAGATAGGGGAAGTGCTATTAAAACAATCCCTGTCAAGGCCATTCCTTCTCAGCTTAGGAATACCCTCCTAGAAATCCCGGAAGGTTATTGGCATTGTTACACTGAAATTTGTCACCATGACTATCTGCAGTTAATATGGCTCCATCAATAGTCATATTATCCTCCTTGTCAAGCTTCATACCTCTGCTCTTCATGTCAAACTTCAAAAAGAGAGAAAGTCACTTAAAAACATGTTTATCTCTGGGTACGCAGGTTCTCTCTACCTTGCCTGCGTGTACACATCCCAAACACACTGTACCTGCGTACTTGTACGCTCTGTAAGCCAAAGGATGGGTGCGTACCCCTGTAAAGGTCAAAAGGCGCAAGTTTCATCTTTGAAAATTTACTTGTGGTCATTTCTAGAGCCTTCTAGAAGAGTGTTTGACGTGTATTGAGCGCCTCCAGATGGTTCATGCATCCCTATGATAGAGGAACTTATCCCATCAAGAGAGGAGCTACCCCATCCAAAAGAGGGAGTATCCCATTGATGTTGGAACTGAATAACTTCCTCTAAGAACACTATAAATACAGGCATTGGGCCAGAGGAGGGGAGGTTGAAAGCTGAACATTCCAAAGGGTAAATGCTGCTGGAATTAGGACTTCCATTGTTAACTTGTGAGGAGAGATTACCATCCTTTCTTGTTACCATATTGGGAGTGGGTGAGCTTGTCAAAGTAGAGGAAATCTCTTGTTGGACCCTGGGAGGAGCTTGCACAACACCAAGGCTCAGGTTGTAATGGTTCCTTTTTTGTTTCCTTAATACAAATAAGTCCATTCTTCTCAATGATTTGTTGTTAATGAATTATTTCATGTACTCCTTGGTCTATATGATGAATATGCTTTGTTTTATGAAATATTCAGGTGTTATGTAATCGTTTGACTGTTAGTGTATGCAGGTCTTAAAGTGAAGGAGGAGCTCATCTGGATCAGCAAGGCTGGACTGCTACAACAAGCGTTGGATTTGAGGTAGGATCGAAAAACACTTGGTTTCTCATAGAATAATGTATATTTAGAGAAGGATTGCTCTTTTTTTTTTTTTGTCACTAGAGAGTCTTAGACTCCTAGGAAGGTTAGGTTTGTCCGCAAAAATAACTCTTTCCGCATGACAAATTGGCGACTCCACTGGGGAATCCATTGATGTGATTGATTTTTCCTTTGAGTATTACTTTGATCTGAAAAGAGTCTTGTTTATTTTGTTATTTGGTTGCTTGACTGTTTTTTTGGGTGGCTTAGCTTAGAGTCGAGTTAGAACTTAGTTTTTCTTCATTTTGCAGTAGTACGCACCCTCTGAGTTAGACACAGTGCGTACCTGTACGCACTGTATCTGTGTACACAGAGCGTGCACACACCTGGTTAAACAGGCTGCCTGCGTACCCTGTTAAAATTGAGAAAATTTCCTTTCTCATCACTTTTTCCTTTTAGATTTTGTTTTTCCTAGTCTTTTCTACCCAGATCCACTGGTTGACTGTCAAAAATCTTCACCTGCACTTGTTCCATTAGTGTCAAAAGTTTTAGTGAAATTCATTGAGATTTTAGCCTTAGGGTTTTGATTTTTATTGGTCTTGTAGTGACTTTGGATTTAGAAGTTGCGAAGCCTTAGATATCTCTGGTTTTCTCAGTCTTCTTAGGAGTCGGACCAGTCGTAAAGTCTACCCGAGTGAGAGACCTACCTTTGTGTTGCCTCTTTGCAAAATTTCGATATAACTTGTTCATTTAAAGTTGTGAATTTCATTTTCAAAAAGAACAAAAAGAGATTGAGTTTTTGTTTTGATTAGTTTATGATTCTGCATAAACTAGTCCTTGGACTGATTGTTGCCAAGTAAAACATCCCGGAATCATCTTAGTAAGCTTTTGCTTCTTAGATTTACTTGTTAGTGAAAGATTAGGTAAATTTCCTTGATTTCCTTTGATTTGGTTTTGAGTGATTTTTCATAGATTTTCATAGATCTTGAAATTGCTTTGATTAGATTAGTTTTACATGCTTTTATTAAATAGGGAAATATCAACGATCTCCTTTGCAAAGTTTGCTCTAGAATAGCATTTGACGTCTTTGAAAGAGAAAGGAATTTTTTAGTGAAGTAAAGAGTGGTCATGTTTTGTGCGCTTTGAAAGATAAAGAGAATTGTTTCTTTGATTGTCTTTTGAGAAAGTTGTTTTTATTGAAAAGATTGCATTCTCTCAACTCTCTTAATTAGAACATTCATCGAAAAAAGAAAATTATCAATCATCTTAGGTGCATCTTTTAGAGAATTGGAGTCGAGTCTATACACCATCAAGTTTCATCTCCACTACCTTTGTCTTAAAGAAAAGCCATAAAATTAACGCTTAAAGTAAAATCAACTTAGAAATTTTTCTTTTACTAGGGCTCTGAAGCACCAACATAGATCAGGCTAGTGTCTTGGAGTAGGTGAGTAATTAACTCTCCAAGACTATTAAACCAAACAAGTAGCTTATCTTGTGATAGGGTAAATCCAGCTGTTGCATTTATAATCTGGGAAAGCTCCTCTTAAAGGAGAAGCACGAGCTCGTGTCCGAACCAGTGAGGGGATCAATCCTCCCTCATTGGGAACGATGCCAGACACGCACGTATTACAAACGGTAAACCTCAGATTATTGTCGAGCCAGGGGTCACTTATCGGTAACCCTTGGATTGTTGTCAAGGAGCCGGTAAGGGGATTGAGCTTGATACTCTGCCCTTGCGTGCTGTCGGAGTGTAGACTGTTCCCCCAGGTGTATTTGTTGCTGTTGGTGACCTTAGTGACCATTATCTTAGGATTCTACCCAAGGTGACGGTGGAGGGAACATCCCACTGTACCTGGAGCAGACGTCGGCTAGACTCACTTGGATTTTTTGGGGGGTCACTTCACTCGAGACGGTTAAAGTGGAGGAACTTTGTCCAGTCTATTCATTAAGCAGGTTGCCGGGGTAACTGTTCCACCCACTATTTCTGTATTGAATCCTACGAGGTTGGATTTCATCACCAACTAGTGTTTTTGGTCCGGAAGCTTATTGTTTGTGTTTGGTTTGACGCTCTAGATTCTTTAGGTGTATGTTTCAAAATTGATTGGTTCTTTAGCGAATTTAGGTGGTTTCTTTTGAGATTTTATTTTGTTTTCGTGTGTAGTAGTTAAAAGTTTTAAGCTGTGGCTGAATCACCGAGACGCTCCCGTAGACTTCGAGGCGAGTCTCCTGAAGTTGTTACCGTGGCCAATTTGTTGAGGCGATCCCGTAGATTGCGGGGTGAACCTCCTGAAGAGATCCCGTCTCATTACGAAGGTTTGAAAATCCTTGTAACTACTCCTGGCGGTAGTAGAGTAAGTCCACCTGAAGAAGGAGATTCTTCGTTGGTAGTCCATTCAGATTACCAAAATCTAGAGACAGGTTATAATCCTGAAGCTGTTGCGGTTTCTGAGCTTCCTGGTAGTGTTTCATCTTCTAGTGATACAGGCGAAGAACCTCAAATATCCGAACCTGTTACTCCAACTTCTAGTGTTCCTGGTTCACCTAGGGTAGAACGAGTCATCAACGAAAATCTTCCTTCTGGTTTGATTGCTATTGAAGAGCTTGCTCCAGAAGAAGATCTAGGCGCTTCTTACCTTGAAGAAGATCTACCCGCTCTCGATCTAAGAGAGCGTGAGTCTATATTTTACAGTCCTCCTCGGAGTACTACTTGGTATCTTTCGTTAACCAATTTTTTAGACAACTCAGTAAGTTTTTCTCCACCTCGTTTTCCTTTTCCACCCAGAGGTTTTACTACTGCTGTATATATGTCTAGTTCGTCATCTCCGGAAGCCTATTTATACAGTAGTCTATCTGTTCCTGCTGGGTATCAGTCCATTTCTGGTACTTTTTCAGGAGAATCTCGTCATCCTTTTGAACAGAAGTTATTATCTGGAAGTAGTGGTAATAGTCAGCTAAGTGCAGAAGAAATTCTGATGATGTCGGGTCAACCTCAAGGCAGTCAATTACCGCCTGGGGGGCAACCTCAAGGTACTCCATATGCGCCTGGGGGGCAACCTCAAGGTACTTAATATCTGCCTGGGGGGCAACCTCAGGGTACTCAATTTGCACCTAGGGGGCAACCTCAAGGACAGTATATCCCTACGGGACAATACGTTCCTCAAGGTCAACCCTAGGCCCAATATGTGCCCCACGGTCAACCCCAGTACCAGTACGTACCCCAAGGTCCACCTTCATATCAGTATGCTCCCTAAAATCAATATTCTTACGTACCTCAAGGTCAACAACCCCAGTATCAGTATGTGCCTCAGGGTTATCAACCCTAAGGCCAGTATCAACCGCAAGGTTATCAACCGCCTTCAGGTCAACCGTATTATCAATCTTACCCTCGACCCGGTTATGGACCTCCATATCCTCAAGGTCAATACCCTGGAACGAATTTGGTGTGGGATCCTTCTCAAAATCCACAAATTTTGCAACCGAATGCAGTCGTCTTCCCAGCCTGGACAGGCTGCTGGTCCATCTCAGCAACTCGTCCAGTCTACGGATTTGTCTTCTGCATCTTCTGTAGTCTCTCAAGCTGGGCCTAGTACACCTCGTACTCCGCCTCAAACGTCTGCTACGGCTACTACAACATCTTCTCCATCCACCCCATCTTCTTATGGAGTATCAGCAGTTCCAGTTTCTACTGTTCCTGCCTCTGTTCCTCATACCTCTTTATCTCAGTCCGGATCTACGGTCCAGACTTCGGTCCAGATGCGTGTAGGAAGTACGGTTGTTACTTCTCAACCTCAATTTGTTCAACCTCCTTACCAGGGACAGTACCAACCTCAATATGGTCCTGTTGCTCAACAACCAACCTACCAGTATCAACCGTATCCTGGGTACACTTATCAACAACCTCAACAACCCCAGTACGGTCCAGTTAATCCTGGTTTTTCGGGAGGATACAATATCCCGAACGCGATTCTTGTTCCAAGTTATCCTAGATATCCTCCTCGTGGGGCTGGTTTAGTGACCCCAAGTTTTAGAGATCCGAACCGGCAATTGCCTTTTATCGCAACTTTGGATTTACCAGACTTGACGCGCCTAACCAACGATCCAATCAATTATCTTCCGTATTGGCCGCCAATGCCGAATAAGTTGTCCAGTGACATACCCAAGTTCGAAAGTAAGTCTGGAGAGGACCCATCAAGTCACGTGATGACTTACCATCTCTAGTGTGCATCAAATTCTATCTCGGATGATTCGATCCGCTTACGTCTTTTCCAGCGTACACTCATTGGTCTCGCGGCAAAGTGGTACATTGAGTTACCACGAGCCTCTTTTAACAATTTTAGCCAGTTAGCCACATCGTTCTTAACTCATCTTCAATTGCCGGTCAGATATGATAACGACACGGAGTTACTAACTTCACTAAAACAATCGACGTCCACCTATATTTACGATCATATTCATGAGTGGAGACGTCGACGAAGGTTAGTGAAAGTTTTTCCCGGACCAAATCTTAGCTGAATGGTTTGTTAAATCATTGTTACCGAAGATTACTGAAGATGTCACTAAGGCTGGTGTAGTCACTGAGGAGCAAGTAATTGCTCAAGCGCAGTACCTTGACTTGGTTTACACTCAGTCGGGTACTTTA
The DNA here is from genome assembly GCA_000404065.3 of Pinus taeda. Lineage (NCBI taxonomy): Eukaryota > Viridiplantae > Streptophyta > Pinopsida > Pinales > Pinaceae > Pinus > Pinus taeda. Next base: position 115,812 of record APFE030361304.1, read on the forward strand.
CACGAGAAGATCTAAGATCTTCCAAGTTCAAATCAAATCGCTACTGCTCCTTCAGGATCTCATGCCGCTGATGGTATGATCGGTACGGTGAAAACAAAGAGTAAGAAGAAATCCTCAAAGAATTCTTCTCCCATAATCACCCTACTTGATTCCCCGACAGGTGAATCTTCTCCTCAAATTTCCACCGATATTCACGCCGTAGAGACATCTACGGTCAAATCAAAACACGGTGGAAAGAAGAAGGGTAAGAAGAAGAATAAAGCAGACAAAGCTCCTAACGAGAAATCAGAAAAGTCGGAAACCAACGACGAAAAGCGCAAACCCAAGTATCCTTGTCTTATATGTGAAGAATATCATTATACAAGAGATTTCCCGCATCGGGCTGAGGTTGTGAAAATAGTCAAAGGTTCCGAGACTCCTGCTGTTTTGAAAGATCCATTTCCAAAGCAGGAGACTAAAATGATAGGTTCTTCCTCAAGTATCGGTGAGGCACCCATTTTGATGATGTCTCATGTGAGGATTGCGACTCGATCGCAAGATTACGGTAGTAAGAATCCTGTTGATGGTAAGGAAGCATAATCTTCTCACTCTAACCCATCAACCTCAGCTCCTGGTCTCGATTCACTACAAATAGAGAAACCTAACCCTGACTTAGTAATCAAACCGCCTGCCAAGGGTATACTTCGAAAGTCTGCTTTTAATCCACATGCGAGAGCGGCTCCGAATTATAACATCGTTGAGGATTTAGCTATTTCACCCTCAACGATGTCGGCTCTGGAAGTGATGCAATCATGCCCAGCACAAAGGAAATTACTTTTGTCGGCTATCAGAGCTATTGACCTTCAGGATCCGAACCTAATAATCTTTTATCTAGAAAATAGTACATCGCGTCTACCTCATCAGATGGCTTTCCAGATTCCAGTGATAGTAAAAAACAGGCCTGTTCATAGGACTGTAATTGATGAGGGAGCTTCCACATGTATTATGTCGATTCAGTGTTGGAGATCACTTGGTTCTCCTTCACTGAACCAATCCCCCGCCATCCTTAAGGCCTTTGATGGCCGTGGGTTTTGTCTGTTTGGTATTTTACAGGATTTGCCTATAGAGGTAGAAGGAAAAACTGTTAGTCTAGATGTGGAAGTGGTTGATGCCCCTCTGGACTACAACCTTCTTTTGGGTTGAAGTTGGTCATATGCTATGACGGCGGTCATGTCATCGATCTTCAGAGTCATAAAGTTTCCACATAATGGTAAGATCGTGACAATTGACTAGCTGGCTTACTTTGCATCCGACCCAGCCTCTTCAGAGATTATCCAGCATGTCGGTAAAACGACCATCCCTTATAGGGACGTTGGCGTAGGTTTAGTTAAAGATTCCGGTTTACTGGGAACTTTTCCTTTCCCTCCAATCAACGCATCGTCTTCATTTGCATCTATTCATATGATTCCATCAGACACCATTATTTATGACGATCCTTGGATTGTCCCTTCCGAATCTGAAATAGACTCATTTGGTAATGATATGCCTTTGAGTCCATATGAAAATGCTTATGAATCCGTAGTATCTTTTACTGACCCGCTTTCAACAAAAACTGACCAAACGAATGTGGTCCATGAGGACTCATTTTTCGCATCACCCTCAGAGTTAATAACGTTTCCCGAAATTGTGTCATCTGACGAACACCTTCGTGAAATCCTATGTGTAGACGATCTACCATGGGAAGATCTTCATCATAGATCTTCGTTCTTACTTGAGGATGATCGTTTCGAAAAGGATTTCTCATCCATCTTTACCACTGAACATGTCAAAGACGCTCAGAGTCCAACGAAACATCCTGATTCAGAGCTGAATTTAGGGAATATTTCTCGCACTATTCCCATTGACATTTCAGTGAAGCCCGGAATTGTTGAGAACATTCATATAGGTGCCTAATGTATAGATGACGAAATTCAAACTTACAAGGCCCTATTCCAAGAATTCCGTGACGTGTTTTCCTGGTCATACGAGGAAATGCCAGGACTTGATCCCGCCATTGTTTTCCATGAAATCAAGACCTACCTGGACACTAAACCCGTCTGACAACGGTTGCGTCAGATCCACCCTCGAAAAGCGGCTACGATTAACGCAGAAGTCGAGAAGCTGTTGAAAGCAGGTTTCATATATACGATCTCGTTAACGGATTGGGTATCGAATATTGTCCCGGTTAACAAAAAGCAGGGAACAATAAGAATCTGTATCGATTATAGGGATATAAATCGAGCTTGTCCAAAAGACAACTATCCAATGCCTATATCGATCAATAAATTGATGATGTGCCGAAGCGAAATGTTTTCCTTTATGGATGGTTTTTTGGGCTATAATCAAATCAATATTCTACTTGCCGACCAACCAAAAACGGCATTCATTTGTCCGTGGGGGACATTTTCTTATTGCAAATTACCCTTTGGACTCAAGAATGCCGGGACCACTTTTCAACGGGCGATGTCTTATGCATTTCATGACATCAAACACATTGTGCAACCATACCTCGATGATTTTCCTGCTCATTCCTTACATCGCACTGACCACCTTGTCCACTTACGAGCAATATTTATGAGGTGTAGGCATTATCGTATTCGTTTAAATCTGCACAAGTGTGTGTTCTGTGTAGAAGCGGGTCGATTGCTAGGATTTGTTGTTTCCAAATCCGGCATTCGCGTCGATCCCTCGAAAGTCGAAGCAATCATCAAATTGCCTCCTCCTTCGAGTTTACGCCAACTCCAAAGTTTGCAGGGGAAAGCAAACTTTTTACGCCAATTCATTCCAAACTATGCCGAGGTCACTAAAGGTTTTACCCAGTTGTTAAAATAGAACGCTCAATTCTTTTGGGATGAGATTGCTCAGCAGTCTTTTGATACACTCAAGCACGCGTTAACCCATGCAACGTTGTTGTATCCTCCCAACTACAACCAAGATTACTTTTTATACCTCGCAGCTTCGCATTCCACTATTAGAATGGTGCTAGTCCAGGAAGACGAATTCGGAGTGGAACATGTGATATATTATCTTAGTCGGACCCTAAATCCAACCGAGTTAAAATATTCCCATGTAGAGAAATTGGCTCTGGCAGCTGTTCAAGCTGTCCAGCATTTCCGTCACTACATTTTACTTCCTAAAACTACCGTGATTTTGGATTGCAACCCTATGATTTATATTTTGACTAAACAATTGCTAGGGGCCAAGTAATCTAAATGGATCGTTATCCTGCAAGAGTTCGATTTGGAGTTCAAGAAATCCAAGTCTAAGAAATCCTTGGTTTTCGCGGAGTTAATGTGTGATTTCCCGCGTGCTGACACAGAGACTGTGGCAGAAGAGTCCATTGCGGACGGATCTTTGTTTCTTATCAGCACTTTAGATCCGTGGTATGGAGATATAATCGTCTATCTCCAAACCCAATCCTTTCGGCCTGAACTTTCAAAGTCAGAGCGTCGAAAAATTCGGTTTCAATCCCAGCAATTTAAAATCATTGGAGATACTCTTTATCGCCGGGGGGCAGACTTTGTTTTTCGACGTTGCTTAACTCACGAAGAAGCTGAAAGGGTGTTGAATGACAATCACTCTGGAGCGTGTGGCGGTCATATGTCTGGGTATGCCACAACCCAAAAGATATTGCGCGCTGGCTACTTCTGGCCGTCTTTATTCAAAGATTGTATTATTGCGGTCCGAAAATGCCACAATTGTCAGGTGTTTGATCGAAAGATGCCCGCACCACCTGCTCCTCTCCACCCTATAATTGTCGTCGGCCCTTTCGCCAAATGGGGTATCAATTTCATAACTTGTAACCCTCACTCGGCTGTGGGGCATGCGTACATCATCCTCGTGGTTGATTATTTTACTAAATGGGCCGAGGCGATGCCTACATTCGAGGCAGATGGAAAAACAACAGAAATTTTCATTTTCAATCACATTATTGCTAGGTTTGGTGTCCCACAAGCGATCATTACTGACCATGGGTGCCATTTTCGAAATGTCATGATGACCGAACTTACAGGCTGGCTTGGTTTGCGCCACGATAGCTCTACTCCTTATTATCCACAAGCCAACGGTCTGGTTGAGTCTATCAACAAAGTTCTGGTTATCATGATCCAATGAATCATTGGTATTCATCAGTCGAATTGGCACAACATGCTATTTTCAACGCTATGGGCATACCGAACCTCAGTGAAAACATCAACAGGGTTCACTCCTTTTCAGCTAGTTTATGGCTTGGAAGCTGTGTTGCCCATTGAATGTGAAATCCCATCACTTTAAATGGCTATCGAATTACTCCCAGCTACGTCCGAAGAGGAGAAGTGTTTATTATACTTAGCTAAATTAGATGAGACTCGTCGTGATGCTGCATTGGCAATCGAGACTCATGCGAAACGAATGAAAGCTCAGTATGATAGAAATGTGACCCCTCAAAATTTTTCGGAAGGATACCTAGTGCTATTATATGATCAAGCTAACGATAAACTAGGTGCTGGAAAATTTGTTCCCATGTGGCATGGGCCCTACATTGTCAAGCGAAAGCTAGCAAATGGGGCATATGAGCTAGTTGATTTTGACGGGGACTATTTGGGTAAACCTAGAAATGGACTTTACCTAAAGAGGTATTATGCTTAAATGCAGGGTATGGAGAATTTTTAGTTAGGTTAGGTTTCCTTTCTAGTTAGGTTGTCTTTTAGCTGGTGTGTTTATTAGTCTAGATAGTGTGCTTAGCTTAGAGAGTGTGTTTTCGTCATTATTCTGGCTTATCTTGGTTTTACTCTTGATATTTCAGATGTCGATGCCTCTCCAAACATACATTGGATTTGCTGATGGCTCTTGTCGTAGTACACGGAATATCTCTTCCGTAGCTTGGGTTATCTATTCACCCTCTGACGAGTTAGTTTCCATGCATGGGGTAAGCCTCGGTCAAACAACAAACAACATTGCAGAATACAGTGGAGTGATTGAATTATTGTCTGAATCTATTTCATTCGGGATTCGGAGTTTGGTTGAGGTTGGATTCGGAACTTGTTGTATTACAGCTTAATCGTTTTTATGCCATTAGAAATCCTGTGTTATTAAGATTGTTTTTGAGAGTGCGTCTCTTGGAACGTGAGTTTGATTACATCGAATATCAGCATATTCAAAGGTCTCTAAATACATTAGCAGATGCAATTGCTTCTCGGGTATTAGACAGACATTTGAGATAATTGTAAATTTAAAAAACATTTCATCACACATGTTTAACAAGATAAGCCGGTAAAATGATATATATATAAATAGAGTGTGTCAAAAAATATACATCGTCCTCGATCATAGGTTGAAAAACACCTTATGATCGGCAAAAATGATAAGTACAAAAAACCAAAATGTTACATGTGTCTACAAAGCGACCATCCAATCACTGGTGGTGCTCCCTATACGACACCACTGCACGGGCTACCCTACATAAGAACCTCCTAAAAGGTGCAGGGACTGCAACGACATAGCGTTGAAGCCTAATAGGAATGTCATCTATGATCGTCTCTGGTATATCTGCCATCAGACGCTCTAGATCCTGCTCCAACTCAGGTAGCGTCTCTACAGCCGCGTCCTGTGGGGCCGGTAGCGGTGCAACTGGATGTCTCCTCTCAAAAGGCTGGAGATCGGCTGGACACCGTGGGCCTACATCTGCATTTTGAAAATTTTACTATCAGTTTTGAAACGATGTTTAAAAACAAAAAATATAGATAAATTAAAACAATTGTGAAAAGTGAATATACCTCTGTCATCCCATTGTTCTCCCTGTGGAAGAACCATGTCCGGATCACCACGATAATCCATTCCGGCATATGGAAAATCCTGAATACAAAGACCTGGTTCTCTAACCAGTGAAAGTAACCTGCTGGAAATTGGACGACTTCTGCTCCCTCATCAGGATGTCGGGCCATAACCGCAACCCATCGCATCAACTTCGGCTCCCAAGGTGGCCCAACCCCAACTGTGAGCTGTTGTGGGATCAACATAGGAACTCTCTCTAAGGCAAGGTTCTTTTGGCTACCACTGTCGACGATGAATTGCAGCAGCAAACCCTTCACCCACATCTGTGAGTGGAAAAGACGTTCCCCCTCCTCTGGCTCTTCGGGCTCATTCTTCTGGATTTTGGTAGTGGCAAGAGTGGCACTAGGATCCACATCAATGATCTGCTTCCCTTTGCCATTCCCCTTGTCGGGTTCTGGCTCAGGGACGGAACATGCATCTGATTCGGAAGCCTTCAACTCGGCCACCAATGACTGCTTGGTCCGACACTCACTTGTGTTATGAGTGGGAATCTTGTGGAACTCACACCACTTTCCTGTGTCCTTCTTCGGCTTTGTGGTGTTGTTCTTTTCTTTTGACGGGTTGTCTTGGGTCACCCCGCCTTGTCTTTGTCCTTTGGGCTTCGGATTTGTAGATCCAATGTCTCGCTTCTTCTGTTTGAACTTTTGCTCGATTTTGACAGCATATCGGTATGCTATGCCGAGTGAAGAGATGTTCAAGAACTCCATCTCTTCCTGGATGTATCTGTGTAGGTAGCCACGGTATTTGAGTACCAGATGCAGCTCAGAATCTTTGATACCCAACTGTGTGCGAAGGGTATGAAAAATGTTTGTGAACTCTGGCACATCTTGGTCTCGTCCT
>APFE030361304.1:124847-136773 GCA_000404065.3 Pinus taeda
CTCGAAGGCCTATTTATTGTTGAGAAACAATGGAAAACCCTTCACATTCCAAAACCTAACCCTAGAAGATGAAACGCCAAATTGTGGGCCCCGTTTTGGGTAAATTGGTACATCAATTTCCCGGGGTCGTAACTTTGGCATACGGTCTCCGTTTGACGCCTATGATAGCTCGTTAGAAAGATCTATCCGAGAACTACCACTTTGTGAAGGGAAACATTGGTCCATGGACCCATGTTGCCCCCAGATTTCCCAAAAAACGTCATTTAGGGCGTCAAAACGGCTCCAGAAGTTCAGGACCCGAAAAAACTGCTAAAAATAGTAAATTGTGCTACAATTACGGAAACTGAAAAACTAAAAGAGACAGTTGCGGGGGTCCAAATGGGATAGGTGGGTGGCCACCAACATCCACCTGGATCACTGCTTGAGTTGTTGCATCACTTTAGTCGTGGTATCCCTAATCTTGTCCCCGATCTCATCGAGATCGCCCTCCGTCAAGATCATGGGATCACCCTGCAACTTGTTCAATTTCTGTTTCTTCGTTGTACCTCCCTATTGTTCCTAGCCGTGTTGCTTCAGAATAAATGGGGTGCTCTACCCCTCATCTCCTCCGCCACCTTATTCTGACAGTTCTTCCTCCTCCGTCTTTGGTGAAGATGACTTGCCACTTCTTTATGACTCACGCTTCTCCTATTCTTCCTGCTCCTTGGTAGTGCGCTCTTGCTCCACACAAACCTCCTCCACGACTTCCTTGTTTTTCTACTCAGTGAGTGTGCATGAAACTTTCTTAGCTTACTCCTTTCTCTTTTGCACTGTAGAACTTCCTGCGCCCTTGCTTGTTCTAGCATATAAGTCTGAAGGGTCACGCTATTGGCCATCGCACTACAACATCCTACACATCTGTCTCTATCACCAAATATGGTAGGTCATGCTATTTTTGTTGTGGATCCTTCCACGCTTGAATGTATACTCTGTGGAAGTCAGCCTTGAATGTTGCGTAGGCTAACAATTGTGTGTACAAGGTTGGGGACAACTTTGGCTGTTGATTGATGGCCATGCAAAGACTCATTTCCATTAGGACCCAAAAGATATTTGTGTCTGTGATCTGTGTGGGGTCCATTATAGCCCACAAGGAAGCAAACTGCGCTGGTTCCAGTAATCCTTCTTTAAATGGAGGAAACTGGCTATCCTCCAGTAGTTCCCATGCAACCAATACAATAGACAACAATAACCAAGCGTAATGAAATGACTTGGTTTCATCCTGGGCCTCGTGGCAATTCATAAGGAATTCCTAGCACATGTATCTAGACCAATTGAACTATACGCCTTTCGCACACTGAGCAACCAGGGATACTACGGTCACCGAAACTTCATCTATGCGTAACTTTCTCATCACCTTCCCTGCTAAAATTTGGGTGGAAACTTGCACTCCTGGGTCTATTATTGAGAGGATGGAATATCCTCGCACCTTCATCACGAGGTCGAATTATTTCTTTGTTCTTTCTCCCATGTCCTTTTCCCTCGTCTTTCTACCAAACTCCTTGGATAGTTTCAGTCCTTCGTATGGTAGGTGTGTGATTCTGTGGATTAGCATGTCAGTGATGGGGATAGGCCCTCCTAGCTATAAGCATCCATCATGCACTAAAGTGAGCAGTTGGCATGGACAAATTGTGTTGATTGGGGTGCGGTGATAATGGGGCACCCACAATAGATTAAGTAACCCCGAGTTCTCCACACCACGGACCCATTCCACTGTCTCTAATGTGGTAACACCTAACTCTACATAGTATATGCACTTCATGTACTTATATGTTGCTAAGTGTGGAAACCTAGCATGATCTATGAGGTCCCGATCCTCCATTTTTAATAAGGGATCCGTGTAAGACGCAGACCTTCAAAGGGAACCTAGTTAGGTAGCAAGGGTGTAGAAATGGTAAACATCTCCAAATCTGGGTCCTTTGTGACCTTTGCCTTTCCTTTCCACGGAGGGATATAGTCAGGTAGGTTCATGATGGGATCCACTCCCTTAGCATATATGTATTTTTTACCCTGGCCTTCTTTTGCCTCCAGGTCAACTACCTTTTTAGGGTACTAATCTTTCTTCTGTTTGGCTTGTGCCGTGGAATGATTTCATGGTGATTCACATATCGGTATGGGCTTCTTCTATTCATCCTTCTTCAGTTTAACTATTTGGGTTTCTCTTGCAAGGATAGGCTTCGGCCTAGGTGATCTTGACACCATACCCACAGGATCTAGAACTTCCATACTCACCACTTCCATGGTAGCTCCTTCAAAGGCAACATCGGCACTAGTACTCACGGTTTCTGCAAGGCTTGGTCCAAGAATGTTTTTGAGAATGAACTTCTGATTCAGCTCAGACATCTTAGAAAACATAGGGCTTGTGACTAAATCCTCCCAATTTTATTGATTCATAGGTGATAGACAACAAATCTCAATAACATCTCTAAAGATGCAAAGTGTTCTCTGTTGGATCGGCACACTAAGGTTATAGGGGTTTTTGAATTCAAATCTGACCAGCCCCCTAAATTCTGAAAATTAATGTGTTAGGTCCCTATAATACTAGTGTAGACCCTTATTTTTATTAGTGAAACCCCCTTATGGTATTTTTGTGCCCATGTAGTCCTCATGTTGTTATTATTGTGCCCCATAGTAGCCCACTATTGTTATTGTTGTGCCCCTACAATATTATTGTTATGTAGGCTTTGATTATATTGGGACCACTTAGACTCCTATATATAAAAAGGAGGTATTTTGATTTATATGATCCATGATCTAAAAATCACTCATGAGTGATCTCAGTTAAATAATTAATGAATGAAGGTATTATAGACTCATGTGCTGGTGTGTGTCTATGTTATTTTAGGCAACGGATCGATCAGATTGCAAAATACACAGACATTGGAAAATGGAAAATAGTAAGGGAGACACAGTAAGAAAATGCAAGAACACAACACATTAATAAGGAGTTCAGCCTATTCTCTAGGGCTACATCTCTGGTCCAGCTCTCAGTGGTTGCCTTCTTTTATTGTGTCTTTAAAGCAGAGATTTACAATGTGGAGCTCAACTTGAGTCTCCTGAAATAGATAATGCTTGGTAGGGTGGTTCTTGGATTCCCCAAGCCACTAGAGTGCACAGACTCTTTCCTTACCAAGTCTCGACCTCTCTGGTCTTTAATGGGATGAGTCCAATGTGGTGCTCAATTTCCAACAGATGTCCTCACAGGGATCACTTGAACCTCTCATCCTTCTATTTCCTAGATGCTGCCTTACGCTGCAGGTTAGCTCGACTCTCTATTTCTTTTCTGCCTCTTGCTTTACTATCTCTTTCCTCTTTTTCTACTGTTCCCTTCTCTGGTTCTTCCTATTTTGTTCTCTATCTATTCATGTCTTAAATCCAATCTGTTCTTGATTGTTCACTTCCTCTTCTGCCCCTTCGGATCATCTGTTGCTATTCATTTGGAGTTCCCTACCTCTACATCATCGCCAACATCCCACAAGGAAGTGGCCACTTGTCCTCTCACAAACTAGGCCAGCTCTTCCTCAACGGTTCGGTATTTCGGTTACGCTATGTAATGATTCATCTGCCAGATCACTGGTAAAATTGGACTTCAGAATTTTATATGTCATGGCTTCATTCCCCCGTCAAATCTAATTTCCCATCAGGCGCAATCTCCAACATCAGATCTAGAGCCCCCAGATCCTACAGTGTTCACTCTTATCACACGTTGACTTTCTCGACCGTTAGCCCGCGATGAGAGGTGGTTTTATCTCTCATCCACCGAAAATGCATCGTGCAATGTATGGAATCGCTCGTTTTATGATAAATCCCATTTTTGCCCAGAATGCCTCTAATATTTCGCCGGTTTTGGAGCATGGGGCCCACCTTTTTCTTTAGCACTTTCCCTATGGTTTCCCGGCTTCCCATGCGACTGAGCACTTGGGGGCCTTCCTTCTCAAGGGGCTTTTCCCAGTAATGTGCGATTAGCACTAAGTGCTAATCGTGCATCAGAAACGGCCTCCGTTTTCTAATTTGGACTTCCCAACTGCTAGTTTGCATCCTGCACGGTCTCCATGGGCCTTGATTAGTTCACTTTGGCTGAGGTCCTTGTCGTTCCTTGCTGGCTATAAACTTCCACTATCCAGAGGTCTTCCTGATAGTTCTTTGTTCACAAGTTTTGAAGTCTGTCATGATTTTGATATAGTCATAGCACTTTGAGAACTTTTATGGATCCAATTTAGATCATGGCCTTCCCATTGAAAAATCTTTTTGACCACCAAAAGTTTGTTTTCAAGCATCAACTAAGTGAGGGTACAATTGTCTCACTTGTCTAATCTCTATCCACTTTGCACTACTCGGCTTTGAACCCTTGAGCCCGACTCTGAGGTACTCAACATCTCCCCTGCACGTCTTCCTCACCTTCCTATCCAAAATTGTGTCTTCCTACAATTCATTAAGATATTTAGGTAATAGGTCATCAATAGAAGGCAATTGACTCCGCTCTTCGAGATCTTCAATTAGTGACGGTTCAAACAATCTCAAGCAATCTACATTTACGACCAAGTAGATGTGCATGTAAGCTAGTAGATCAAGGCAAAAAGCATTCTCACCAATCTTCTCAAGTATCTTGAAGGGTCCATACCTAATAGGCTTTAGCTTTTCACCTTCACCTTGCATCTTGTCCTTGCTGATATACAGCCAGACTTGGCCACCAACTTGGAAACTATGCTCCATTCGATGATTGTCATGCCTTGCCTTATATTTGGCTTGGCTCCTTTCCAGCTATTATTGTACTGCCTGGTGGATCTCTTGGATTTGTTCAATGAACCTAGTTGCCCTGTCCACATCACTATGTCCCTTAACTGTGGTGTCTTTACCGAAGACATAATCCAAATGAGACCTTGGTGTGAAACCAAAACAGGTCTCAAAAGGAGATCTCTATGTAGAAGAATTTTTTACTCTGTTGTAAGCATGCTGCACATAACATAAATTTTCATCACAAAGCTTAGGATGCTTGCTGCAATATCCCCTGAGTAATTGGATCACTGTCCTATTAACTACTTCTATTTGGCCATCAGTTTATGGATGAAAACCCATGCTTTTCTTCAGTTTGGTGTCCATTAGTTCCCACAGACTTGACCAAAACTTCCCCACAAATCGGGTGTCTCAATTAGATACAATGAAAGTGGGTAATCCAAAATGAACCCATACATGTTCAAAAAACAATTTTGTAGTTTGTTCAGCTGTAATCTGTTTATTACAAGGTATCAAAATACACATTTTGTTGAACCTATCCACAACAACATACAGATAATCATGACCTTTCCCAGATTTAGGCAGTCCTCCAATAAAATCCATGGAAACACTCTCCCAAAGGTGAGAAGGAACTGGTAATGGAGTGTACAAGCCTAGTTTTCTATTGCTGGGCTTGCTTTTAGCACACATAGAACACCCTCTTACATATCTAGAAACTGTCTTGTTCATTTTTGGCTAATAACAAAATCTTTACAGCTGTGCAACTATTTTACTTACCCCAAAGTGACCTGATATTAGAGAAGTGTGTTCTTCTCGAATTATCTTTACTCTTTCAGTTTGTGGAATGCATAACTTCCCACAATGATACAAGAGTTGGTCCTTTACATGATAATGCAATTATTCTACTCGTTTGCTTTGACTTAAAGTTGCATATACATCCTTAAAGTCTATATCTTGAGCATATTGTTCTATGTAACTCTCATGTAACATAGAATTATGCTTAAGTATAGTAGATGCATTTATAATGGGTCTAGATAACATATATGCAACTTTATTATGTATGCCCTTTTTATATGTGATGACTAAATGAAACTATTGTAAAAACCCATCCATCTATAGTGTCTTGATTGCCGCAACTTAGTTTGGGAGTGTAGATATTGAAGTAGTTGATGATTAGTATGTATTACTGTCTCTTTGCCCATTAAGTAATGTTTCCACTTTTTCACACTCTATACTAATGCATACAATTCTTTATCATATGTTGGATGGTTAACTACTACAGAATTAAATGTCTCAGAATGATAACATATGGGTTTACTGTGTTATGTCAACACTACTCCCATGGCATAGTTACTGGCATCCATTTGGATCTCAAATGTTCTTTAAAGATCAGGTAGTGCTAGTACAGGTGCTATACTAATCTTTTATTTCAAGGTGTCGAAGGCTTTCTACTGTTTGCCTTCCCACTAAAACACCTTGTTCAATCCTGTTAAAGCATGTAAGGGAGCTGCAATTGAGGAAAAGTTAGAAATGAACTTCCTCCAATATTGTGCTACTCCTAAGCAGCTTCTAACTTCTGTAGCAGATTTGGGTTTAGGCCAGTTCACAATCACTGCCACTTTAGAGGGATCTATCTTCAATTCACCACCCCCACTATATGACCCAAATAATACAAAGATGTTTTTCCAAATTCACATTTTGAGAGTTTAACATAAAGTTTTTCTCTTTTCAAAACACCTAATGTCTGCTTAACATGCTTTAAGTGATCTTCCCACGTTTTTCTAAATATCAGAATGTCATCCAGATACACAATAACAAAATAATCAAGAAAAGGTCTAAGTACATCGTTCATTAATATCATGAAAGTAGCAGAAGCATTAGTTAAGCCAAAAGACATAACCAACCACTCATACAATCCCTGCTTTTTTTTGAAAGCAGTCTTCCATGCATCTTGTCTGCAACTCTGACCTAATGGTATCCACTATGCAAGTCTAGCTTGGAGAAATAAACAGCTTCTTTCAATTGATCTAAAATATCATCTATGCGAGGAAAGCGATAATTATTTTTTATTGTTATCTTATTCAGTGCTCGATAATCAATGCACATTCTCCACGAGCCATCTTTCTTTCTCACCAAAAATATTGGTGACCCACATGGTGATGTGCTAGGTATAATGAACCCTTTCTCAAGCAACTCATGCACCTACTTCTTGATTTCAACATTCTCTAAAGGGGACAACCTGTACATTCCAATGTTAGGCAATGGAGAATTTTGCTGCAAAATAATATCACGCACTATTTCCTTTTTGGGTGGTAGACCTTTAGGTTATTGAAACAAGATATCATAATCTGAAACAACATTTTCTAAATCAGCTTGTTGTTTAGCATTACAGCCTTCAAATACATTGGTTTTATCAGGTTTCTTTTCCTTTAAACCATTAGTAAGATTTTTTTTCCATGAATTTATCATTCGTTTCACCTACCCTGAGTTTATGAGAGTATAATTATTCTTGAACTTATGAACTCTCACAAAGTATTCAATCCCATTTGTAACAAGTAGATACTTGTTCTCAACTCTATAGAAAATAGCTTTTCAGTCATACAAGTAAGGACTTCCTAAAACAATTCCACATATATCCAAAGGAACTATGTTTAACTCAACCTCATCTACAAACACTGACCCAAAATAAAACTTGAGTTTGCATTGTCTAGTCACTTGTAGTTGTGCTTTATCATTAAACCATCCTAATGGGTATGGTTTCTTGTGACGTGTAGTTACTAATCCCAACTTCTTTACAATTGCTTCAGAAATTAAATTTACTTGTGAGTCACTATCAAACAAAGTGTCAATCTTTTGATGTTTGGAAATAACTCAAATATGGAAAAGCTCATGTCTTTTTCTCTCATTTTCTTCATCAATAGTAGATTGTGCAGAATTACTAGTAGATTCTTTAGACTTCTTACCCTTTATACCTGTGGCTACAATGGTTGTTTCATCTCCTAAGTCTGACCCCAAATCTTTCTGAATAGCTGTAGTAGTCTTCTTCTTCCTGCCCTCGAACTTCTTAGGTCTTATCTTTGGATGCAGAATCCAACAATGCTCATCATCATGCCCATCCTTTTTACAGTAAGTGCATGAAGCCTTGCTTTTTTGTGTAGTGTTAGCCTTCCTTGCTTTCCATTTCTACTTTATTTTCTCCTTATTCTTGCTTGCAGTGGGTTGGGATGATCCCCCAACTTCTGGACTTCCATTCTTTCCTCTAGCTTCTAGATGAGTAGCTTGTACAAATACCTCATCTATACTAGTGGGATTAAACATGAGGATAATGTGCCTCATGTAGCTGTGTAGACCACCAATGTACTTCAACAGAGTCTCAGGTGAGTCTAATGAGATTCTTAGAATATCTACTCACTTTCTAAATTCTTGAGTGTATCCCTGTACACTTTGCCCTTTCAACTGTCAAAGAGTTTTCTAGCTCATCATGGCTTGCTGCATGTAGGCCAATGGATAGAACTACTTTTTGATTGCAGAAACAAATTCACCCTAGACAGATATAGTCTTACCATGTCTTTTCATGTCAGCTTGGGTCCTGCCTTTCCACCAAACCAAGGTAGTGCCTCCAAGGCATAAGCTTGCCAACTGAATCTTGCTCTTGTCTGAATTAATATTCTACACCTTGCAATAAACATCAATTTGTCTAATCCAATTGTCTAGCTTTTCTGCATTCTATTCTCCATCGTATATAGGTAAATCAAATTTGAAATATAGTTTAATCAAAGATGCTTCCTCTTTGTGTTCAGGGCTATTAGGAGGCATGAGAAAGCTTTTTTCTTTCCCTTTACCTTTTGAGTGGTCATGGAAATGAGACTCATCTTCTCCTTTGTCTTGTTTAGAGCCTGATGAATCTTCATCCTTATGTTTTCTAAAGTCCCTATACATTTCCTCTACCATGGACTTTATGGCTAGGAAACTATCTATGAATTGAGGTTCTGGCCCCATTAACCTTCCTCTGACATTATCTTCCGAGGATAGACTCTCCCAATTTCAGAATTAGTTTTGACCAACTCTCCTTCTCCTAATTTGAGCTTTGATCTAGTTAGCATTCAACAGCTAAATCCAACACAAGCTTGTCTAAACTTAACAACCTAGAGCTCTGATACCACTTGATCTGAAAATCACTCGTGAGTGATCTCAGTTAAATAGTTAAATAATGAAGGTATTACGGACTCATGTGCTACTGTGTGTCTATGTTATTTTAGGCAACGGATCGATCAGATTGCAAAATACACAGACACTGGAAAATGGAAAATAGTAAGGGAAACACAATAAGCAAATACAAGAACATAACAAATTAATAAGGAGTTCACCCTATTCTCTAGGGCTACGTCTCCGGTCCAACTCAGTGGTGGCCTTCTTTTATTGTGTCTTTAAAGAAAAGATTTACAATGAGGAGCTCAACTTGACTCTCCTAAAACAGATAATGCTTGGTAGGGTGGTTCTTGGATTCCCCAAGCCACTAGAGTGCACAGACTCTTTCCTTACCAAGTCTCGACCTCTCTAGTCTTTAATGGGATGAGTCCAATGTGGTGCTCAATTCCCGATAGATGTCCTGACAAGGATCGCTCAAACCTCTCAAGCCTTCTATCTGCTTGATGCTGCCTTATGTTGTAGTTCATCTCGGCTCTCTATTTCTTTTCTGCCTCTTGCTTTACTCTCCCTTTCATCTTTTTTTTACTGTTCCCTTCTCTGATTCTTCCTGTTCTGTTCTTTGTCTATTCATCGCTTAAAGCCAATCTGTTCTTGACTGTTCGCTTCCTCTTCCACCCCTTCAGATCGCCTACTGTTGTTCATTTGGGGTTCCCTGCCTCTATGTCATCACCAATGTCTCATAGGGAAGTGGCCACTTGTCCTCTCAAGAACTGCACCAACTCTTCCTCAATAGTTTGGTATTTCAGTTATGCTGTGTAATGATTCATTTGCCAGCTCAGTAGTCAAATTGGACTTCAAACTTTTATATGCTGCGAGTTAATTCCCCCATCAAACCTAATTTCCCATTGGGTGCAATCTGTGCTATTCGATCTGGAGCCCCCAGATCCTATAGTGTTCGCTCTTATCACGTGGTTGACTTGCTCGACCGTTAGCCTGCGATGAGAGGTGTTTTTCTCTCTCATCCGCTAGACACGTGTTGTGCAATGTATGGAATCGCTCGTTTTCTGCCAAATCCGCTTTCTGCCCAAAAGGCCTCTAATATTCCGCCGATTTTGGACCGCGGGGCTTTCCTTTTGCTTTAGCACTTTCCCTACGGTTTCCCGGCTTCCCATGCAACCAAGCACTTCGGGGCCTTTCCTTCTCAAGGGGTTTTTTCCAACGATGTGCGATTCTTCATTTTCTGATTCACACTTCCAAACTACCAGTTTGTGTCCTGCACGGTCTCCATGGGCCTCGGTCAGCATGCTTTGGCTAAAGTCCTCGTTGTTCCTTGTTAGCTACAAACTGCCACTCTCCAGAGGTCTTCCTGATAGCTCTTTGTTCACAAGTTTTGAAGTCTGTCATGATTTTGATACAGTCATAGCACTTTGAGAATTTTTATGGATCTAATTCAGATCAATCCAAGAATTGTTCATTTGTGTAATGTAAAGGAGGTTTCCCCCTCGAAGAGTGTTGGGTCCCTATAATACTAGTGATTACCCCATTACTATTGTAGTTGTACCCCTTATTAATATTGTTGTGCCCCTATTGTCCCCATATTGTTATTACTGTGCCCCATAGAATCCCTCTATTTTATTTTTGTGGCTTTATATTATTATTGTTAAGTCGGCTGGGTTATATTGTGACTCCTTAGACTCCTTAGACTCCTATATATAGAAAGGAGGGTTTATCATTTGAATCATCCAAGAATTGTTCATTTATGTAATCTAAAGGAGGTTTCCTCCTCAATGAGGCTGAATTCTAAGGCGTTGATCTATCTTTTCTATCTTTTCTTGAGTTGGTTTCATAACATTTAGTATCAGAGCTTTGGATTCTAGGGTTTTGCTGCTCCAAACAGGTCATCGTGGCATGTTCGCTATAACATTTTTTCTGCGATGTTTCAGAAGCTAAAACAAAAACCCATTTGAGAAGACATCACACCAAATCTTAGTTCCAAATTTCAGAGCTTTTCACACTATATTTGCAGAGATATGAACAGAGGAAGTTGGTCCTTTTGCAGAATCCTGAATTACATTCAAAACAGGTGACCTGGGTAAAATCATCATAAATTTCTCTTTGAGCATAAGATTAAAATTTTGTAAGAAGGTACAAAAAGAGGACGGACTGTAGTTTCTTGTATATATTTTTCAGAGCCAAAGGTCAAAGCAGGGACACGTGGCAAGTCATATAAGTTGTCTCTACTGAATTAGTCTATAATCAGGTCACTGTGGGAGATTTGGCATAACTCTTCATTGGAGAATCCAATTGGGGTCAAACTGGTGGCATTGGAAATAGGAAACAAAGGGATACCGTAAGTCATACTTTCAGGACTGGAGGATCCGAAATTACAGAGATACATCAGAGGCAATATCGAGATCCTACAAAGTGAAAAAAGGTGTGTATATTTTTTTAAATGTTTGCTTAAGCTTGGTTTGAAAAATTATTTTGAAGGAATTCAAAGGGCATAGTGAAGCATTATTATCAGTAATTGATGCCCAGAAGAAAGAAAATGGAAACACCTAGTAGGAAACCTGAAAGCTCTAGCATGACTCATGAAGAAGAGGAAGAAATGCAACATCATATATCAAAATTACGAGACCAAGTGCAACAAGTGTCACTTGCACAAAAAGGAACAAAATCTAAAATGGATTGTTTAAAGAAAGGTGTAGAAGTTAAGATGAATGATGTGGAAGCTAATATGGATGATTTGAAGATAGATTTGAAGACAGACATGGAAGAATTGAAGATAAATATGAATAAGTTGCTACAAGAAAGGGTCACTAAGGGTGAAAGTGTAGTAAAGAAAACTCATGATGAGAACAAAAGAAATGTTAATCATGATTCCATAGAATCTAATGTTGGATCGAAGACCCACCATATTCCAAAAATAGATATGAGGAAGTTTTATGGCAAGGATCCCGCAACATGGATATTACAGATGGAGCAATTTTTCGATCTCAATAATGTG
>APFE030361312.1:0-23456 GCA_000404065.3 Pinus taeda
TGCTTGCATTCTAGAAAGCATAGAAACAATCTTTTCATGATTCACAATTCAAGAGCCATAGGAAACTGAAATCATTCATCAGATTTATGTGGTCAATGCCTGTTTCTTCTGCAAATGGAAATAAATATATCATGACGTTTATTGATGACTACACCAGAATGTGTTGGGTTTATTTATTGAAGAACAAATCTGATGCTTTCCAAACATTCAAGAATTTTCATAAATGGATTGAAAATGATGGACAATCTCATATTGGGTCTATTCGCACCGATAATGGAAAAGAATATACATCAAATGAATATGAAAACTATCTTCGCCAACATGGGATCAAACATCAAACAACTGTGCCTTATAATCCCCAACAGAAAATAATAGAAAAAGAAAAAAACTCAAAATAAAAAAGTTAAATAAAAATAAAATATTAGTAATTGTCAGGCCAGGTAGTAACTCCAATAGGCAGTAAAACTGATTTGATTTATTTCATTAGGTATGTTATTGTTATATACAAAAGGGTGTGACTGCTCAGTTCATCTCCTGATGTATGTTCTCATTCATAATTTAACTATTTACATAAATTTACACCATTAAAGTGTATATGTTAAAGTGTATATGTTAATATAAATAATGTTAGTTAATTATATTTTTTAATTTTTGGTGATGACATTCAACAATACAACATTTTATTATTTGTTTTATATTTATGATGAAACTTTTGCTTATTTTTAGTTTAATTAAGCTAGGACAAAATACTAATTACTATGTAGCTCTTATATATAATATATATATATGAGAGAGAGAGAAGAGAGAGAGAGATTAAAATATTATATCATATTAATTTAAAGATATGTAATTCATATACTAATTATATAATTTTAAAGAATTTACAAATTATTATAAATCAGGAGTGAATAAAGTTTTATTTGGATAAAACCTATTAATATGGAAATGTTGATGAGTTTCAACTTTCAAGTTTTTGTATTTAGATTTTAAGTTTAAATGTACACAATGTAGAATTGTATGGTATATGATGAGAGTGGAGAGAGAAATGGGTTTTTGAACAAGTCCAAAACCCAATTACTACTAGTGACTTTATTTTTATGTGGGAATTTCGTGGTCACCAAAAAAGCATTTTACAATTATCTTAAGGTTTGCTTTTTAAACTCTGAATATTATGAGTATCACACTTTATAAATTATATTAAATTCTCACAAAACAATATAACTATTTTAAAATTGATATTGTATCAATTTTAAAATAATCAATATTTAAAGATTATAAACAAAATGCAAATAATCCTCATCAAAATTTGACCCATCACCACCCTACTCTTATACTTCCACCCAACGTTTGCTCTTTTTCTTCTATTTTCCTTTTTTGAAATTGATCTTGCATTTGGTGAAAACAATCTAATTTGATAATTTGTCATGCAAATATTGTATTTTTAGAGTCCTATGCTGTTTCAAATGTAGGCAAATCAATTATAATTTTTAGTTTGGAAACTAAAGTGATTTGAGTTTTGTCTCTTTAGTTTGGAAACTAAAGTGATTTGAGTGTTGACTCGTAGAACACTGCGGGTCTAGATCGCAGATCCAATGAGGAAGAAGATCTTTTTTGGAAAAACTAATTCGATTCACTTGCTAGAGTCATAATAGTTATTCCAGGTGTCATATTTAGTTTCACTTTGGTTTAATTTAATTAAGTTCAGTTAAGTCTTATTTTATTTGTCTTTTATATGTATTTTTATGTAATCTATTTAATTGTTGTTAATATTAAGAAAGATACTTTGCTCCACGTCTTGCGATCTCTAACATGGCATGAAAGCTTAGATTTCATACGACTCCTTGAAAACAATAAGAATCAATTTAAGGAGAAGAAAGCAGCTGTGAATAAGTCACTCCCATCAAGGAGAAAGAAGTTATAAAAAAGGTAGAAGGCAACTGTGAAGAAGGTTTACCAAGTTGCATTATAATGCACCACATAAATTTAGCAGTCGCGTTAAAAACGAAAAACTTCTGCCGATGGTGCATTACTTTAATTTAAAAAACAAAGAGGCCCCGCGCAAATTGTCTGTGGAGTCCTTGAAATCTGGAGTAGACGTGAAGTGCTCATGCGGCTAAACGAACCAGAGGTGCTTGTGTGGCTAATAGGAGGTATCATAAAAAGGACCGATATTCAAAAACTTTTTAAAAAGAGGTTCTATTAAAAAGGCTCTCGTCCAAGACTTTTAGAAGGGTATTTATTCAAAGGTTTTTAAAAAAGAGGGGTTTTTATTGGAAGTTAAAAAAACAAAAAAACTAATTCGTTATATAAAAAGTGCTTCAAGGCATTGTTTTAAAAGGCTCGTGTAATTCTTAAAAGGCTCATGTATTTTTTTTTTAAACAAAGGGGTTGTTGTACTAATCCATTGTGGGCATTGCAATATTTAAATAAAAAAGAGTGGATAAATTCTCAATATTTAAATAAAAAAAGTATGTAAATTTTTTTTGTGAAAATGTTGTTTATAGAAAGTTTGTAGATTAGTTTATTTTGTAGAAGTTGTGGGCATTGCAATAATTAAAAAAGAGTTGGTAAAACCTCAATATTTAAATAAAAAAAAAAAAAGTAAATTTTTTTGTGAAACTGTTGTTCATAGAAAGTTTGTAGACTCACTTATTTTGTAGAAGCTAAGCAATAGAAAAGCTATCGCAAAGACATTTTCATTGCAAATCTGTATGCTTGTTGATGCGTACTCAACCAACGCTTAACAAATGGGAAAACCCAAAAGGCTGATAAAATCAAAGCAACAACAAGAGCTGTTTGAGATTTATTTGAACGAGTTGGAGGACAAAAGACAAAAGGATGCTTTCGTAGATGATAATGTTCTTCCTCTCATTGTAGATGCAAAAACAACCCAGGAGGCTTGGCATACCCTTGAGAGAAACTTTGGTGTAAGGGGGAATATTCAAGATGAAGATGACGAGTTTGGTGAATCCCATTGTGTTGAGCCACAAGTGGATGATGGGGCTATGAACAATTTACAGAAGAAGCAGAGAAAGAGCACACAGATGTTCTTGAATCCCACTGTGCACAACCACAAGTGGATGACCAATTAGTGAATCCAACAATAGAGTTTGTTGATAACAGAGAAGTCATTATTCGAGCAACCAATGTTATGGTGAATCTAATAATTAATATTATTGATGTAAACTTTGATGAAGAATTGTTGGCTAATGATGAATGGTTGCAGATGATGCGATAAAAACATCTTATTTATAAACTACTATTTGGTGAGAAAATTTCACTTGGGTCTGAAAACCAAGTGGACAACAACCTCTTTAAAGCAACAGAGGTTCATAAAGAAGTGGAAGTGATAGAGGCAAAGAAGGAAGCGCAAGAGGTGAAAGCTCTCATTACAGATAAAGAAAAACATAATCAATATGATTCTAGAAATGTTTTTAACCGTACTATTGATTTCCAATGTGTAGATAAACATGATGATTATGAAGAATAATTAAAGTTCCTTGTATCATGGGTTGCAACACCATGTTTTGATAAATTTTGCATAGAAGTTGCAGAAATGAATGTTGAAGATAGCTTGGATGACGAAAACATCAATGAAATTTTTAGATATTGGAGTGTTGAAGAGATAAAATTTTATTCTCATCTTATGTTGCACCAAATTGATGATCAAAATATTAGTGATGAAGAGCACACAATTGAATATGAAATGTGGAAGAAACCCATATACAAGAAGATTTTTTAAATAGAGCATATGCATGGACAACATGGACAAAAAAATGGAAGAGTTAAAATAGAAAATGAAGAAACTAAAGTTTGAATCCTATAGTGAAAAGGCAAAACATAAGCAATTCAAATGATACAAGATATGGAAGGAAAAGGAAAGGAAATCCAACAGTGACAATTTTTTTTAATTGTAAGCCTAGCTGAGACTTAGACCAACAGACATCTTATTTTAAAATTGTGTGGTTGTAATTAAGGGGGAGTGTTGGAGAAACTAATTCCAACAACTTGTTAGGAGTCATAACAATCAATCCAGGTGTCATAGTTAGTTTAAGTTCAGTCCACTTCGATTGAGTTTTCATTGAGTCTCACTCTAGTCATTAATTATTGTTGTTTTCTATGTGTCTCCTATGTAATCTATTTAGCTATTAATAATATCAAGAAGGGTACTTTTCTCCACTTTTTTCAGTTTTTAACACATTCCACAAGAATATAGCCTAAATTTTCTTTCATTATTCCACTATTCCTTTTATCCACTTCTAAAATATCAACCCTTGTCAACACAGATATTTGATGGGTCACTAAATATTTATTATGACAACAAGTCCATGATGAAGCCAAACTAAATTTGGAACAATAGACATATATCTATGAGCCTTAAAATCAATTTATCACATCAAACTTCAGGACGATGATCAACTTTGTTCACATCCATTCAATTACACTGGATGTGTTCTTTGTTGAGGTGCATATAGTTTGAAAAGAAAAATCACCGCATAGAGATAACGTTACATGCTCAGGTAACAATTTTTGAATCATATATAAATTGATGATGGAAACTATATACAGGAAAATAAAAAAGTATTCGAACTTCAAATAATCATGCAAACAATTACAACGATCCTCTACATTTTCCTATTAATTGATTGACCTGTTAAAATTTTTCTATTACGTTATTGGGTTATTGTTAATTTTGCAGCCAAATTCGGGGGTCTTTATAAATTCTTCATCAGAAATAACTGAACATTTATCGCATAGGAAAGTTGGTAACAAGATACAAAGTATCGCATAGGAAAGTTGGTAACAAGATACAAAGTATTAAATGAGAAAAAAATTGTAGTAAAAGTCTATATATTTTTTGTCAAAGGATCTTGGTGAACAATTTGTTTCCCAACTGCTTGGGTTCAATTTTCACTGAAAAGTTTATTGTATTTATGAAATATTCATATCTCGTATAATTGTAATACTAGCAAAGAATGTGATCAGAATTACAGATTCTACAAAAATTCTCTTCCCTATAAAAAATATAATTTTTTTTTTTTGAATACTTCAACATAGCACAATCAAGCTTTTATATATGTGAATTTTTATATGTCTATGTCTATGTGCAGTAAAGAGAGTAAAGGAATATATTTGAAATTTGTTTTGGCTATTTGGTTTGTTTTATTAATATGCTACTTTAGATACTTTAGCATTAGTTTGAGTCTATGGGACTGGGAGACTAGGTGACCAGATTATAGACAATTTTAGGGTCAGGTCAAGTGATTAAAGCAGCTACACGGATAGTCCTAAGGTCAGGTCAGGTGGATAAAAGCATTGAAGTTGCCAAATTGTTAGGTTATTTGTTGTTTGATTGAGGTCTGACTGAGAAACCCCATGTTATTGTTAGATTTGGTTCCTATTTATGATGGAGAAGGATACTCTGGAGGAATGATTGATAACAATATATTAATAGATGAAGGATAAGGATGCCATGTGATTGTGTAATTGCGCATTTTAGGAGCTCAAGGGCTTGGCTTGAGGGATGAGACTGCCCAATGCATAGTTCAAGGCTGGCTAGAGGGAAGGATTGCACAATTTTGGAGCTCAGGAGATGGGCTTAAGCACTGAGACTACGTAGTATATAGTTATGAGAAGAAGGAGTTGTGCATTACACAATGCCAAGAGGCAGGGTTATTGCTTGAGGTTTGAGAGTATGCAATGCACATTTTAGGAAGGTTGGGTGAGGCTAGGTTGCACTATCAGGAAGTTTTCCAAATTTGGCCAACTGCGGGATTTATGCACCTGATGTGAACATTAACAATACTTGTTTGTGATCACACACTTAGAACACTTGAAGACACAAAATAGATCAACCATAACACATAAAAAACATATTTTCCTTAGTGTAACAACTTTGCGACGACTTACGCAAAGTGCAAAGCTAAAAATAGACTTTGCGACGACCGTGATGACACTTGTGCGAAAGTACTTGAAACTTTAGAAATGAGTGAAACACAGGTTTAAATGGTAATTCCAACTCATTCACACAAATATTAACCCTAAAAACCACCAAAACTGGTTTTTGTACAACATGCGACACTTGACTTGCGAAAAGACGACACTTTGATTTTATTTCAAATGGGACAAAAATACTTAGGGAAGACACATGCAATAAGTCACAAGTTTTGCAACGACAGTATCCAAGGTCACAATAGGCTTTGAAATTTGGGTGTATCTCAAAATTGTTGAGGTTGTTGTAGCAGAGAAAACACTTTGCAACACACTGGTAGAATTCCAGCTTCTTTGTCTAGGTTGATTCTTTTGTGTAGGGCTTGGTTCTTTAGGGAGTATTGATTCATCATGCAGATCAATTTAGTTTCCCCACTAACCCTGTGAATAAACATAGTCCCATTTTTCCTTCTCAGTTGAACAAAAACATAAGATTAACAATATCGCAATATTTCAAATCACGAAAGGGTAATATCATTAACGAGCTATAGATTTTCAGAATACAATTTTTCATCTTTGGTGTTGCTCCACTACCAACAGGCCTAGACAGTAACCCAACAAAGTCACTAAAGAAACAAAAACATTTCTCCACTTCCAGCGATCCTGTATAGTACATTAGCAGAGTTTCTTGCTTGACCTCTTTGTTAGGAGTCTTTCTCTTATTTTTCCTTTATTTATATATTTATATAAGAATTTGCATAGGAACTTATTCAATTCATGGGTGGAAGGGGGTTCCCAACATATTGAGAGAAGGAGATGTTTTTCTTTCAGAGAAGTGTATAGAGACCTATGATTTGGGTTTTCCTGTTTCGATTTTTTACTTTTTCCTCTTTTTCTTGATTGGATAAGCGTGACAACATCTAAACATAAACAACTGCGTATGGGTGTAAGTTTTCCAAAAATAAGACAAGTATCATGGTTCAACACAAAAATCTCCTTACGGTAGGATCATATTTTCTTTTAGAACATTATTGACTAAAACATGTAACCAAAACAAAGGAGGACTGGAGGTTAGCCAAATGTTGTATCATCACAAGACTCTTTTCAATATTAGCCACACATAAAGAAGCTAGAAAACATATTCACACATGATGCTTATTTACACGAACGATGATAAAATTCATGACCAAACAAATAAACAAAGAAACAAGAATGAAAACTATGTACATAGTGTAGGGCACAACCCTACACCATCATTGAAAACATTGTTTTAAATCTTGGCCATTAATAAGAAGAGAGACAATCTTCTCGTATAAATATTGAAGATGATATGTGTGTTACCCAAGCTTCTCGTGCACTATGAACCATCTGATCCAAAGCGATTGGAACTTAGTATGTTTGCTTTTGTCTACATTGCCTTTGTCCCACTTCAATACTAGGTCACCCATACTTAATTCATTTTTACTTATAGAATTCTTATCAAACCACCTCTTGATACAACACCGATGAAGAGAAAAATTCTCTTTGGGTTTTATATTTCTTCCTATAGCTTGTGGATGGTGTCTATTCTACTCTAAACCAATAAGCATGGCTTGCCCTAGGATTCTTGTGAAATTTGGAGGGTAGGGGAATATATGTTTGGGGGAAGGATGGCTTCTTTTCCATACACCAGGAAGTAAGGAGATGTATTCAGAGAAGGTTTTAGCGTGACTCGTTCGGCCCATATGGAATTCAATAAAGCAGAGTGTCAGTTCATTTTTTTGAAAGAAATAATCTTCTTAATTATGTACATAAGGTTCTTATTAGTGGACTCAACAAGACTATTTCCGTACGGATAATAATTAGCAGAATGTTTCAATACAATAACATTTCCTAATGAAACATCAGATAATATTAATCATGAAAAGTATGTTGCATTTTCAAAAACAAGTGAAGACGAAACACCAAACTTGGAAATGATATTTTGTTTGAGGATGTTGATGACTTCCTGATCATTCAATTGCTTGAGTGGAACTTCTTATGTCCACCGTGTGAAGTAATTTCTGGAAATGAGAATATAATGTTGTTGCTTTGATGAGTGAAAATAAATCTCACCGATGACATCTAGAACCCATTTTTGAAACGGTTCTTCCACAACGATAGGCTACAATGGGGTGACTAACTTCTATTCTCAGTCGACACACTTCTGACAGACTAGGTACTTGTGGGAATATGCGTGAGAATCTTTGAATAATGTGGACTAATAAAAACTGACTTGCATGATTTTATGCGATGTAGTGTCACCCGCAAAGTGTCCTATGGTTGGTCTATCATGGATATTACACAACACCTTCTATGAATCATTTGCCTCCAAGAATTTGAGAAATACTTCGTTATGTTGCATTTTGAAAATCACCCCATGCACCGACTGGTAAGATAACGCTTTCAAGCTAACTACCCACTTCTGTTGTGCAGACAAGCGAGAGGGAAAATTTCCATGCTCAATATATTGGCACACATCTACATACTAAGAGTCTGAGATAGTAGTGAGGGTAGCTTGCTCAACATTGTACATCTCAATTTATTTCTCCCACTCATATGGATCATCTTTCGTTGCATTCATCTCTTTTGCTGCTAACCATCATAGACCATGGCACTTAATAGTTTAAGCTGGCTTGAATTCTAGATCATAATATTATAAACCACTCATCCAGATTTCTCTTCTCTCAACCAACTCTTGTTGGACAAAGAAAAATCTGACTTTTGGGTGTGAAATAAATATAATCCAATGTTTTTTCAAAAGTTAGGATCGAAAGTGTTTCACTGCTTTATATACTACATAAGTTTATTTATCAATGGTGGGATAGTTAAGGTGAGGACCTTGTAGGCTAGCACTCATAAAAGGTATTGGCCACTCATTGTTCTGATCATCCTTTTTTGTAAACATGACGACAAGAGATGTATTAGAAGCAAAGGTGTAGAGGAGAAAATCCTTGTTGAAATATGGGATGTACAAGGCTAGTGCTTCTACGATAGCTTGCTTAATATTCTAAAGTGCATCTTTTTTCACTTTCCCCCACTTGTAAATTGCATCTTTCCTGACCGTCTCTTGCATAGGTTTCATAATTTGAGCATAAGTAGAGAATAACTTGTAGAGAAATTATATCTTACCAAGGAAGGACTACATGGCTTTCTTTTTCACTGGGAAGTGAATCTACATAATAGCCCCGACCCTTTCAGGGTCTACCTTAATCAAACTTTTCTCTATGACATGGCCCAAGAAGTCTCCCCGAGACACTGCAATAATACTCTTATTAGGATTAAGAGATATCCCATATTTTCAACGTCGCTTAAATATTTTCTTCAAGCGACATAGGTGGTCAAATCTCTTCTTTGAAAACACCGTGACATTGTCAAGATACACCTCCATGCTCTAACCAATCAGTCTATGAAATGTGATTTCCATCACACATTGAAAGATTGCACAAGCATTACCTAGCCCAAAGTGCATTCTTTTGAATGCAAACATGCCCCACTTCATTTTAAAAGTAGTTGTATTATGTAAGGCTGTGAGACCAGGACCTAGTTGTAGCCAGAGTATCTGTCAAGTAAATAAAACATCTATTACCTAAATATTGTCTGTAATATCTACTCCATTGACAAAAAAGGGTAATTGTCTTTATCTGAGGCGTAGTTAAGATTTAGAAAATCCACGCACAAGCATATTTTCCCAAACTTCTTTCTTACTGAGACTAGATTTGATATTGATGTTGAATGTCACACTTTGTAAATGATCCAAGCTTCCAACAAAATCCTCAACTCCTTCTGCATTAGGGGCCCAAGTGTCAGATGCATCTTCCAAAACTTCTGCTGAAAAGGCTTGACCCCTTCCTTAATTACAATAACATGTTGGATTATTCATGCTTCATAAGTTTTGAGCTCATCGTATGTCCACACGTAAACACCTTGGTACTACTTTAATAGGGAGATGAAGGATTTTCACTTGGTGTTGACTAGTCCTCCAAAGTGATTTTACAAGTCATACATTTTTTCCAATGATACCACACCCTTTGAAATGGGGTTCTCATTTCTTTCCCAAGATGAATCTTGCAACTCTTTATCGTGTTCATCTTCGCAATGGTTGTGTCCTTGAATACATCAACGTTTGCCATGAAATGCAGTATTTGTTAGTTATCATTTAAAATGCACAAATTAGTGATATTATCATGAACATATGGATTATAAATAAGTTGAGTAGAAAATTCATCCCTAAGAGGTCACAACCTAGCAACAACCTTTATTAATGCATTTGTAGTTGTATTACATATTCTAGGAACATATACAATATTAAGAGCTTGGAATTGAGAAATTAAATGCCATACCTCTTGTTAATAACTTTTTAAATTAGGTGAGACAGTGTATAGTATTTCATACCTACTGTACGACGATCTCAGAATCACCTACTGCTTTAAGAACTCTAACTTTGACATCATTGGCCTTCTGTAAGACTGGGATGAGTGCCTCATTTTCCAGAGTGTTGTTAGTGTAATTGAATTCCAAGTGACTAGAGATCAAGTGTTTTCTCTTTAATGGGTATATTAAAAGACAATCAGCTCTAGTGCCCTACTATGTCTTAGAACCATCAAACAATAAAGTCCAACCATCATATGTACAATAAATATGCCCTACTTTAGTATTATTACTATCTACTGTACAAAGGTCATTTCCGCCAGTTGGACTAGGAAGGAGGTCCAACTGTGTGTTTGGTTGAACTGGGGAATTATGAGCAAGGTAACACCCTAGGTCAGTCTCCAAGAAGCAATTTCCAAATATCAAATCTACAAAATCAATTGGCTCGCTTTTCTCCTCGAAGGGTGGGGCAGTGTACTTCATGTAAGGTTTTGAGTGTATCCAGATTTGGTTATTCCTACCCTTATATAAAAGCCATAAATATGACCAATCGGTAGTAACATAAACTTGTAATATTTTGGACCAATCCTTACTCAGTAATACATCGTAGGCTTCCGATATGTCCATAATTACTATGTTTAGGCATTGGTAAAATCGTTGATCAAATGTTAGGAAAATAAGCACATTTGTGAGTTCACAAATAGCTCGGACAAGATCCCTATCCAACTAAATAATCTCTGCATTTGTCTTATCCCACATAGAATTGATTTCCTCAGCTACAAACAATGTTGTTACACTTACGGATGCACCAGAATCAACTAAGCAGTTATGTACATTGTAATTAAAAATTTCAAATGTCAACAAAAATGGAGGGCAGAGTGTATTTTATTTTAATGTTAATTCATTCGAGAACATATTCCAAGGTACCATAAGACTTAAGATATCACTTCTACGAAGGAGCATTATGACACGAGTAAGACTGATCAAGAGCTCGAACAAGTAGTTCTCGCTGGCTAGTGATCCTTGTAAGCTCGGATATTGAAATATTAATGTGAGATTTCTTCATGTCTTCAACTATATTATAATAAAGAGTGGAGGGAATCAATGAAGTGTCTGGGGAAGTGAATTTATCTGATACTTTTGGAATGGTGGGCTTTCTTTTACAATTGGCAGAAGTATTTTTCACTATAGCAGTATTTCCGGACTTATTCTGAGTGTTCTGAGTTGAGTTGTCACACTGTGCGATCTTCCTTAACAAGTGTCTTTTCAATTTCTACCACTTCAACTCTTGTTTGGAAACCAAGCCTTGACTTCTCAACTTATATTGACCATGCTTCTTTTGAGTCGGGTCCTCACTCAGTGGTGGTTCTTCAACATTTTTGTTTTCAACTGTGAATACACAACTAAAAGTATTCATTGTGTGCACAACACTGGAAGTTTCTTCAGCCGCAACAAGTTTTTTCTTTTCTTCCCCTGGCTCAGTCTGTTCATCTAAAAGTACAGTGTCAATGATATGTGTAGTGAGAGCATTCAGGTTGTGATTCCATTATGGGCATGTATTTTATGAATGATATTCTTGATGGAAAGAACAATATTAGTACATGACCATGGTTTTGACATTCAACACGACATTTAGGCTTTGTGCAAACTTAGTTGGTTGATTGTTGTTGTTGCTGGAATTGGTAGCCCTTCTAAGGAAGCTGAACTTTAGGCGCTTTCTACTGACATTGGTCTCACTTGACCTCTATTTTAACTCTCCCAACTCACTGGACACAGACTTGATGGTCCATGTCAAGCTTTCAAGTTCATTGGCTTCTTTATTCTTGGTTGTACTTGAGGAGGCCTAAGACCTCTTACCTGTGTCCTTGGAGTCTTTTGATAGTCCATTGTCAATAATGACTCGAATAGTCCACAAGTCCTTTTCAAACGAAATGAATTCTTCATAATTCTCAGCCAGAATTCCTTTGGCAATTCTCTTAATGAACTACGTGACACTTGTTGGTAAGGCATAAGCGTAGTAGTCAATCGTGATGGAGTCATGAGGTTTCATATTGGTAGGAAATCTATTCAATATGCAATTGAACCATTGATTAAAATTTTTAAATTTTTCTTTCTATTCCAACTTCATATTTCCCAACTCTTTTAACAACATGGTTGGGGTTCTTTCATGGACAATTTTTTCAAGGAACACCTTTTTAAACCCCTTCCAATTCTATATTAAGTTTAGAGTAAGATTGTGGTACCATACAATTGCTCCACCATCTAAGGTGCACGAAAAACGTCTACATGCAATACCATCGTAATGAACCTCGAGCATCTGCAAGTGTAGTAGAAGTTGTCCAAATGGTATTCCACTTTAACTTCTTTGTCATGGTTGTAATTTTTTAACAAATTTTCCAAGTGCCTCGGCATCGTAAGTAAAACACCTAGTAGATAAAGTGGGCCTTAAGATATCTGATCCAGATCTTGATCCACCATGTCTTTGTCTCTCCTCTTCTCCTCTTCTTCATAATATGATGGATCTTCCTCCTCCTATTGATAACCATATAACCTATGGAAAGTAACATTTGAGAGTACAATTTTGTCTTCGCCACCTTGGTTAAAAGATGGAGGTTGCTCTAGCTTCTCTATATTTTTTGGAGTCTGCTAGCTCTTCAAGGGTGGTGAAAACTAAATCTTTGACTATAGGAGTGGTTGCGTTTCTCTTCAGAAAATAAGGAAGAGTATGTGCTCCATGGATCAATCCAATAGTATTTTAGAACTTACGAGTTGTAGGCCAGATGGCCTGGATGTGCTCGTAGGAGATTTCACAAGTTCGTTCAAGATTGGGCTGAGAAGATCCGCCAACTTCAGGAATATGAGTAGGGGAGGTGGTGGGAATATTTTTACCTCGACAAGAAGAAGCATGATGAGGGTGGGTGGAGTTATTGACCATAAAAATTTGGATTTCCTCCTTATGGTGCTAGAGATGTTGATAATGTTGGAGCTTCCAACATTCAAAGGGGTCCCTTTGATATGTGGTTCGAATTAGACCTCACACTCTTTGGGATAGGAGCCCCATGCACATACGACCCATTTATCGTATTTTTAAGGGTTTCCCTTGGCTCTAACTATTAGTAAGAGAGGGAAGTGCATATGTGCCTTCAGTTGTAGGTGTGTTGAGGTTCTTTTGCTGTGGAGGTAAAAGGAAAGTGAGGCTCTAAGAGAGATGTAGTAGTACCACTCTAGTAGAGACACACATAAACATGAGAGACCCTTCTAACATCCAACGGAATAGTCCACAAGTATGTGATGGTCATTGCAACCTTTACAACACATTTTCAATATGATAAAAACTAAAATAATCGAAATAGTTCAACTACTTTAGTATAGGTGAAAACAAAAATGAATCATAAAATTTCACAAAAAGGTCTTACAAATATTGATAATCCATTCATGAAGAACGTGTTAGCCATCAGGCTTCATATATTAAGTAAAAGTCCCAGGGCACATGCATACAACAAACACCACTAGCTCCAATAGTGGAGTGTTGGATCCACTACTTGATCCCCAAAGGAACTAGCTTATCTCTGTGATGCATTGTGGGAGGAACCAAGGTGAAAAGTTCTTTTCTTGTACAATGAGGGTGTATATATAGCCAATGGGGTGATCCTTCACCTCCATTGTGACTCTTTGACTATGCTAATCACTGTTTGACTTCCCTTTGACTTTTTGACTTTTAGATGACTCTTCATATTCTGTACAAGTCCTTTGCACTTTTCTTTACAATACATTTTCGAATAATAATTTACATAATCCAAAAAATGATGTGGCATATCATGAATCTTGACATGATATGCTATGACATTGATGGCATGGACTTCATGATGACATGGAAATGTCAAGCCATTCTTGTTGCTTCTTATTGTATCTAATCTTGAGAATAATCTCTTTTCCACCTCCATATGGATTAGAGATGAGGAGTCTTTAGTGTTATCATGTCCTGAGTTGTGGTTGCAAACTAATGTCCCTTTGCTTTCTCCTAATCGATCAACCTACATATTTAGCTACAAAGGTGTCTTATAGAATGTTCTCCTTCTCCATCTCCTTCTTCATCATCTTGCCATAATATGATAGAGTACCTACATTTTCAATTCACTCATGATAAGAAGACATCATTATGATAAACCCCTACTCTAATATGCTGCATGATGATCCATTGACTGAGCCAAAATTGGGTGGTAGTTTGAGGGACATGCTCAGTGACTACTCAATTGCACACCTTAGGTAATAAGTGTTGGGTCTGAGTGTTGAGACTGCGTTATACGTAGTTGAGGGTAGATTGGGGTTGAAGATTGCGTAGTTGGAGAGCTCAAGGAGACATGTTGAGGGCTTGATTACTAATGTTGTCCACTGCGTAGTGTTGGAAGGACAAGGAATATAGGTAATTGTGTAATTTCATAGTTCATGACCTCAAGGGCTAGGATTCAGGACTAAGACTACACAATGCGCAGTTCATGCCTGACTGGAGGGAAGGGTTGCACAATTTTAGAGCTCAGGGGCCAAGCTTGAGCACTGACACTATGCAGTTATGAGAAGAAGAAACTGTGCATTACATAATGCCAAGAGCTAGGGTTATTTCTTGAGAGCTAAGACTACACAACATATAGTTCAGGAAGGCTACGTGAGGCTAGGTTTCCCGATCAAGAAGTTTTCAAGATTTCACTAATTGTGGGATCTATGCAGCTAATGTGAACAATAAAAAGACTTGATTTTTATCACACACTTGATGAAACAACATAGATCACCCATACCACATGAACGAGATACTTCCCTCAGTGCAACAAATTTGTGAGGACTTATGCTAAATGTGACACCAAAAATACACTTTGCGACGACCGTGACAACAATTGTTAAACAATGATTGAAACTTTGGAAATGAGTGTGACACATGTTTACATGGTAAGACCAATTCATTCATGCAAATGTTACTCCTCGAAACCACCAAAACTAAATTTTGTACAATGTGTGACACTTGACATGCAAAAATACAACACTTTTGTTTTCTTGCAAATGGGACCAAAAGACATAGATAAAACAAATGAAAAAATTCTTAATTCTTGCGATGACAATATGAAAGGTCACAGTAGGCTCCGAAATTTGGTGTATGCCAAAATTTTGGTGGGTTTTTTAGCAATGACAATGCCATGTGAAAGATCAGTGTGTTAGTATTCATCCTTGTGAGCATTATGGTAAGTGCACTCATCATTCATGTAAATGTTTTAGAAACAAAGTTCTTGCAAGAACAAAGGATCACCTTGGGCGGTTTGGTTATTGGAAACGACCTTCAACAACCAAGAAGATATGCCAGTCATATCACATATTTTTTTCTTGAGTATTGACCAGTCTTGCAACAAAGACTTTACCATATTTTCATATGGTATCTAACATGAATGGAATTGATGGTCAATTAGCAGCCTCACAGATTCATCATTCAAATATTTATCAAGTGAGCCTGAACCATAGGTTGAACCTGTTGTATGAGCATATAGCTAGATATAACCATGGTTAAATTCAAAGTTGTAGCCAGAGAAAGATTCATACTCCACGAAAAATGTTGTTTTTATTGGTGGCCTGTCTAAAATCACCACCAAGAAAAAAAATTGGTTTTTGTTATAGTTTGTGTTAGGGAGCACTTCTAATAGAAGAAGAATTCACCTTCTAGCCATATTAGGAATTTTTCAAGGAACTTCTTTGATAGTTCTAGAGTTGGTGGTCAACCTTAAACCATCACTGGTTGAGACCTCGAGCTCCCCCACTTTTTGGTTTATTTGTAGTTTTCTCTTAAACATTGCTTTGGTTTGTTTCTAGTTTTCTATTAAAAACCACCATTCTAGAGAGCTTATTCAACCATTGGCTATCATGCATTTATGCATTGTAGCTGTCTTCTTGGACTCTCATGTATACCCTTTTGGATTAAAAGGGGAATTTTAGGCACCTAATCCGTAAGGGAATCCAATGGTTTCATTGTTGTATTTATACATGTACAATTTACATCATTCTTAATATACATGGTTAAATTCATTTTCCAATATTATGATTCCAACCTTTATAACATGTCTAACTTATTGTGACTAAGTACAAAGAGGGCTATATCCCTGGGAGGTAGTAATAATAACCCTTTTTCTCTCCTTATCTGGTCTACTAGTGTATGATTACATTAACTTGTGGTCATTGATGTACGAACATATTCAAATTCTAAATGACTATCCTAATTTTTGATCTATTATGCCAGATTTTCGCTGGTCAACTAGTGTATGATTACATTAACTTGTGATAATTGATGTACAAAAAGATTTAAAGTTTAAATGAATATCCTAATTTTTGATATATTATTCCAGATTTTTCAATGCACAAAAGAAATCGTCACAAATGAGTCATGAGAAATCCCAATAACACACATGGTTGGGTCAAACAAAAAAAGAACCCTACGGAACTCCAATAGTTGCCTTTCAACTTTGCACGTATGTATACAGTGATATGGGGTTTAATGGTAACTTTCGCTACGTGAAACTCATGAGATGGAGGTTCAAATCTCATTGAGTATATGGCATGTTGTGTCTTGACTAGAAGAGTAGGCGACCCCTGAGCGGACGTGTCGGCTCTTGTTGAGGCATAAGTTAATTGCTATTGTGTGCAGCTTGCAGGCTGTTTCACCTAGCCTAGGTTTATAGTGGCAGCCAATTGGATTTGATCCTGGGCCTGTTCAGGATAACTATAACCAGTTACTGATTATCCTAGATAACAAAACAATATATATATATCTATATATCTATATATATATATATATATATATATTATTAATATATATATATATATATATAAATATATATATATATAAATATATATATATATATATATATATATATATATATATTTGCACGCATGTTACTTTTTACATTCATCCTAGAGTTTCCTTTTGCTTTCATTCCGATGTAAAGTCTAATTCATATCACCTTCCCATGCACATTTGTATGGTTCAGTTGAAAACATTGTGTGGGTAATATCTCATTAGATTTTTTTTAATCATTTCCAACTATAGAAGTCTCCAAGTAACTCGGACAACTGCGAAGGATTCAAATCAAAAGGTTAGTAGGTAATGCATGTGCCAAGTATTCTATTAAAAGGATGATGGGCTCTATCTTTAAGATGGCTTTGTGTTTAAATATACATGATGAGACGATTCCGAAGGTGACATGAGCCCTTGTAACCTGAGAGCGCACCATTACAATCCGCAGAGAAGAGAAATTTGGTAGGGGGAGGTAAAATTGAGGTGCATAAAAGGGAAAAGACAGAGCAACCTGTTTCCTTCCACACTAATGTTTAAAAAAGGTGTATCGTCCCCTGAGGAGGACGAGAAACTAAACAATTATATGATGAATAAAAACATTGCCGGCTGCTCCTGGAGCTAAGTTGACAAGCAAGCTGGTAGTTTTTTATGTACCCTCTCTCTCTAGCATTTCAATTTCTCTTGCCTCTGTTCTACTTTATGTGATTCACTATGACTTTTCAATGCCACACTATGGGTGAATTTTCATAAAAATTGAAGAGAACAAATCGAAGTGGAGTAGAGGATTTAGTGGTTTCTTACAATAAAAATATCTTTGCAACTGTGGCTTCTTTGTTCATCTTTTAAAAAAGGCTTGTATGTGGGTTGATGCCACATATTATATTTTGTAGTGCGCTTTTTATCATCAATCTTTTGCAACATCAGACTATAATATAATTTCATTTCTTCATGATTCCAATAATTGAAAATTTCATTGATTTGTTCGTCATCGATGTTGTCTTCAAGGTTCATTTTTGCAACTTCTCTATAAAATTCCCCAAGGCATGGTATTGCAAGCCATGCTTCATAATTGTTCTATTTACTTGCACAATGAAAATCAACATTAGAATTAAAAATATTTGCAGAACCACATTTTTTATGTTCCTTCTGCTTTGTAATGAGAGTTTCCTTCTATTGCACTTCCAGTTCTGTTTCCTCTATTGTCTATATTTTCTCTTTGTGGGCTTCCTTCTTTGCCTCTTCCTTAGTTTCTGCCTCTATCTCTTTGACTTCTTTACTAACTTGTGCTGTTGCAAATAGGTTGTCTTCCAATGACTCAATTGGCCTTTTATCACTGAATAACATCATGTTTATATGATGTTTTCACTGCATCACTTGCAACCATTCATAATTGGCCAATAATTCTTCATCAAATTTTACATCAAAAATATTATTTTCTGGATTCACCAAAGTATCGACTACTCTAATCACAACTTCATTATCCTCAACAAGCTCTATTCCTGGATTCACCAAAATTTCATCAACAAGCTTTGTTGTTGGATTCACCAAACTTTCATCAGTAAGCTCTGTTGCAGGTTTTAACAAATCTTTATCAACAAGCTCTGTTGTTGGATTTACCAGAAATTCATCAGCAAGCTTTGCTACTACTTTTACCGTATTTTCCTCAGCAAGCTCTATCGCTAGATTCATCAAATTTTCATGAGAAAGCTCTGTTGCTAGATTCATCGAATTTTCATCAGCAAGCTTTGTTGTTAGATTCACCAAATTTCCATCAACAAGCGATGTTGTCAGATATACCAAATCATCATTCACTTGCAGCTGTGCATAGTGGGATTCGTGAGGATCTATGTTGTTGTTTTGACCTTCTTAGGCTTAGACGTAATCAACTTCTTCATTCTCTTTCTGTTTCTTTACAATGGAAAAAATTGAAGAGAACAAAATGTGGAGCAGAGGACTTGCTCTTCTCATTCAGGAAAACACACGGACAATTTTAAATGTTTCATTCAAACCTTTAAACCTTCCGCGTTGTGAAAATTTATTTTTCGTGCTTCATGCACCCAATGAGCTTCACTATAATTTATCTTCAACAAACACTTTTTTTTTTTTACTTTTCAGATAGAATGGTGGCTGCGAACTTTGGATAAAGGAACCTCGACATAGCGGAATTTTGTTACCTTAACGCTTTGTGCGTTGAATAGAAAGTGTGTTATGGTGATAAGCATATAAGGAATTGAAACTAACGCATGCACCTACAGTGTCGTTCAGGATTAGTAACGCTAACGCGACTTTGGTACTTTTGTGTGGTCATTAATACGTTGTCTTCAATGGTGTAGGGTGCGTTAGTACAAATGCTCTTCATACAAAAAAAATTCTTCAATCTATTTCGCCTTCGCCTTCACAATCTTAGCCGTAGCTGGCTTCTTTGTTCTCCTTCTGCCTCTTTGCAAGCTTCTTCCAACTTCTGTTTCTCTCTCAAAGAGTCTTACGCTCTCTCTTCGCTCACGTTTCTTCCCTCTCATGGAGTCTTATGCAAACCAATCTTATCTCTACTACTTTGTCAAAGAGTCTTATGTAGTCTTCATCCTCTTATGTCATGGTATCTGGCACAACCTTTTGAATTTGAGTTAGATGTGATGTCTACAGTTTGTTTTGCTTGTTGATTCGTAGTGAGCAAACACTCAACAAATGGGAAAAGCCAAGAGGATGAGAAATTCTTTTGATCCATGTTATTTTCTTTTCAATTTTTGTCATGGTATCAAAGCTTAGCTGACATAAGACTCTTTGACAGAGCAATGGAAGTTTGAATAGGCCTACTACGAAGAAGCAGAGAGAGAGAGCATATGACTCTTTGAGAGAGCAATAGAAGTTCAAAGAAACTTTAAGAAGCCTACCAAGAAGTAGCAGAGAGAGATCTAGTTCTGAAGAAGAAGGTCGAATTGTTTTTAAAAAAAAAAATTGAGTTGTATCCATGGTAACACATCAAAGAAGCTAATCCACTTGCATTGATAACACATCCCAGAGGTTCAGAGAAGGTGTTAGCATTACTAACGCTCAATGACACTACAAGGGAATGCATTAGTTTCAATTCCCTTTGTGCTTTTTGCCCTAACGCACGTTCTCTTCAACGAACAGAGCGTTAAGGTAGAAAAATTTCGTAATGTCGAGTTCCTTCATAAAAGACTGCAACAGAAAAGTACGATGAAGACCATTGGTTGCATGAAGCACGAAAAGTAAATGTGCACAATGCAAAAGGTTTAAAGGTTTGAACTAAACATTTAAAGTTGTCCATGTGATCTTTTTAATAAGAAGTGCGTAGTATTTTTGTTGAAAAATGAGATTAAAAAGAAGGGCATTATTCGAATTGGCTCTGGGCACTGTAATTTTTTGTAAAAGATTTTGCGAAAGCGTCGTCCTTGTGAAATTTGTAGACTCAGTTGTTTGTGGAAGCACTTGCGACATTTTTATTGCAGTTAGACGCGATATCTACAGTTTTGTTTTGCTTGTTGAGTTGCGAACACTCAACAGATAGGAAAAGCCAAGAAATTTTTTTGCTCCACATTTTGTTCTCTTTAATTTTTGTCAGAGATATTTATTTAGATTTGTTTACACTATGATCAATATAATATATGAATATTAGCAAAGCATGAATTCAGTGTAGTCAAAATACTAAGGTGCAATTAATGTTGAAAGATGGTATAAATATGTAATTTAATGTAGTAAATTGAAAGAAATTGAGAAAAGTGAACTGATTTTTTTTTAAATAGTTTTTTAATTTCTATATTTTAAGTTATGTTAATTTTTTTATATTTTATATAATTTTTCAATATATAGTGCAACACTACAATATAGGATTACAATTTTAGAATATATATATGGATATATGTTTTAAATATTTAATTTAGTTTAGTTCATTTGATAATATCTACAATAAAATTTAATTTTAATGATTAAACCCGAGCAATTTTCTTTCTTAATTTTTTGTTTTGTTCTATATTTTCTTTGTAAAATATTGGTTTGGTTTTATATTGGTTTTCTTTTTCTTTGTAATAATTGTTTGTTTGTTTTTATGATATTTTTATTTTATTTTCTATATTAGTTATTAAAATATAATTTAATTTATTTATTTATATTTGATTATTAAATATATAAAATTTAATATTTTACTACTAATAAATTTCATTTATCTTATTTATAGTTTGTTTAAATATTTAAGATTCATTTATTTATTATAAGTTTATATTAGATATATAATTTAATTTATTTATTTATAACTTTGATATTAGTATCATGATGTTTAAAATAATATCAATACAAATTACCATAATTAATTAAAAGCACCTTACTTTCTTTTTTATATCTTTAATTTATTTTAATATATTTTATATAATAATCAACATATACATTTTATTTTAATTTTTATATTTTATCATTATATGTATTCTTTAATCTAAATTGAATTTGTATTATTATTTATAATATAAATTCGTTCAAACCAGCGAAGCAAAGTGATAGTATATCTATAATTTATAATTGAGAATTTTCCTAACCTGGAAATGCAATGCTTCTGCGTCCCTCCCATCATTTTCAATTGACTATGAAATAGAGGAATGTAATTTTCGTAGGTCCACCCACTCCAATATATGTCATCCGATTGAATGGTCACTTCCAAAAGTTTTGGCATTTTTCTTTTTCCTTTTTCAATGTCCAGACAGCATTGGTGATTCTCTTAATACGTAGTTAGCATCAAAGAAGGATAATTAAAAGGCTCATGAAATGAGTAGTTTTGCTATTTGATATCAAAAAAATATTTAATTTGATGGTCACATTTTACAGCACGGTATATGTTGTTGGAATTTAATTACCAACTGCAACAATAACAGCTGGACAAAAATCAGATTTTCGTAGATATTTCAGGTTGTTCGATGCCGCAAAGTCACTCTTGATATTTTTGCACATTGATGAGCATTAAATTCACAGAATTGAATTCTCCTCCAACCGCCGACTTGTTTTCTTGAGAAAGGCATCACCGCTTGCTACATTCAATACGCAGATAAGCGTCAGAAGATATTTTGATTATTTTACTGTTTAAACTCAGATATGTTTTTTCCTATAAATGTAATGAACAACAGTTCTGTTTTTTAAGAGAAGGTTAGAAGAACAATAGAGAGTCTCTTCTGTAAACGCACAACAATGTTGAACTTGCAATTTTATGAGATAAAGAAAATTGGTTTGTGGCACTGAAGTGTTTCTCTTGTATCAGTTGGTTTACTATATCAGTTGGTTTTACTGTTTATGAATACAAGCTATTTTACGTTGTTGTTACACTAAGCGTCAACTATTTTACGTTGCTGTTACACCAAACGTCAACCGTTTTACGTTGTTGTTACACCAAGCGTCAACCGTTGCACGTTGTTGTTACACTGTAAGTCAAAAATTGACTTGACGTTAACCGTTGCATGTTGTTGTTACACCGTAAGTCAAAAAGTGACTTTACGTCGAAACACGTTGCTGTTACACCAAGATCAGCAACTAACAAAATTACGTCACTGCAACACCAAGAACAGCAACTGACGAAACTGTGTTGCTGTTACACCAGTTTCGCGTTGCTATAACACCGTATTCCGCAAACGTTTTTTTATTAT
Source organism: Pinus taeda (assembly GCA_000404065.3). Lineage (NCBI taxonomy): Eukaryota > Viridiplantae > Streptophyta > Pinopsida > Pinales > Pinaceae > Pinus > Pinus taeda. The sequence continues at coordinate 22,792 of APFE030361312.1, forward strand.
TTCCGCTATGCAAAACAGAGTATTGGTCTGTTTGTCAGTTTTTCTTTTGAATTATTAGAAATACTAACAGCGTTGCTGCAACACCAAATTATGTTGCTGCAACACCAAACTGCTTTGCTGAAATACTGTTTCCAGCAAGCGATTTTTTGTTTTTCGAGTTAAAAACAGAGTGTAAAAACAAAGCTTTTTTTTTGTCTGTCTGTTATGGAATTTACAGAGAATTCTAACATGGTATGAGAGAGGGTCTAGGCACTCAGTGAGTCAAAAACCAGAGTTTGTTTTTCACTGTAGGAGCTTAAGAAGCTTATTGAACAGATTTTTTCCAGTAGAGAGTTTTTTGCTTGTTTTTAATTATACAGTTAGTATCTCTTCTTTACCTATACAGAGTTAAGATGACAGATGCTGGAACATGTTTGACAAATTCCCAACTACCATAGTTTAATGGGAAAAATCACAGTTATTGGTCCATAACAATGAAAGAATTGTTTGCTTCTTAAGGAATATGGGAGGTGGTTGAAACTGGCTATACTAAACCTACAGATGCAACAGCATTGGCTCCTTTGATAGTAGCAGAAAGAGACTAGTTGAAGAGTGACAGGAAGAAGGATGCCAAAGCCCTCTTTTTCCTCTTCCAATCAGTACATGAAAGTGTTTTTCCACGGATT